>WNLI01226279.1:0-12362 GCA_025802215.1 Wirenia argentea | reverse complement strand
ATTTTTCTGGTCTAGAAAAAATGTGTCTCCCATTTGGACAGAATGACAAAATAAATGGGCCTCATATCCCTAACCAATAAGTTTATGTGAAATTCTAACGGTCAAAATGGAGAAGAAACAGGTCTAGGTTGCCACGCAGGAACTTTCTGTACGGGTATTGCTGCCTGCTGAGTATAAACGTGGCTGACTCGGCCTTCACGCCCTGTATGACTAAGGATATAGTCGCGTTGTCGCTACATCCACTCCCTGTCACAGTCACAACAAATATAGTATAAGATGCCAGTGTAATACAGTAAATACAGTCTGAAGAAAAACACGCATTTCTTGTCAAGATTTAGCGTTTCAAAAATCCTTTGAGGCCTCAGCATTTGGCTTAGTCACCAAAAAATAAATGTTCAGGCCTCGACCACATGTGGCATCCGATGTAACTCAACCGGAGTGTAAATTAGTTATGTGACTTATGTCATGATATAAACTGAAGCCTGCTAAAAACAGATGTTTCTCTAACTGAGACCCGTTGCCCAAGGACAGGTAAGCTAACACGGGTTGAACCAACAACCGGTTCGATTAGCACTCGCATCAGTAGCATGGCTCGCAGATTGAACCCATGACCTTCTGATTACAAAGCAGACACAAGTTCCGACTGATATGCTTAAGCATATAAAAACGACAGTATGATAATTTTCCATCTTACCACAAAGTGGCGAAGTCTTGAAGGCGACCAGTACTCTCTGTTGTGAGTGAACATCCAGGTTAGGGTTCTCCAACACCATTACATTGTGCTGCAAAGGTAAAAGTTCATGCAATAATTTTGTTACGTTCTGCAATTCCAACACAATAACATAGTACTACATACTTCACACAATAATTTTGTTACGTTCAGCTTTACTTTGTGTGGACAAAGGTCAAAGCTCACATAATAATTTTATTATTAGATTTTTTGACATATTTAAAATGTTGCAATTTTCTTGAACATTGAAAGGTAGGCTTAGAAATAATCCTGGTTTAATATACAGCTACTAGAGATGACTATGAAATAAATGAATAAAATTCGGATCATACAAACTCTAAATCAAATAATATTATGTAGACCCTACAATCTTCTTTGCATAATAAAACATTTACAAACACTATCTCTAGAGTAGTAGCACCCCACTATTACAAGTTTTTTGACATACAGATTAAAAAATATTATGAGAAAAGCAAAATGTTTTTTTCTCCAAGGATATGTTTGCAGGAAAGAAACTTTTGTATGACCAATGACCATACATAAATTAAATTTATTAAAACAAATACTAACACTTTCACGAGTTAGCACAATCGCGGAGGCCAACGCCAGAATGAAGACGATAATAAAGAATCCAATTATGTAGAAGAAAAATTGGTTATTGATCGTCCACATAGGCTGCAGAGTGTCGGCATACTCCGATATGTTTAACTTCCCAGCCACCTAAAACAAAATTTACAGAAAAGTTTAAATGCCTGATGGCAACAGTCTGAGATTCGAACCCATGAGCTTAATGAATGGACGTCCTAATGTTTAACCGGTGGAGCTATTCCGCCGCTATTACTCCTTTACATTAATGTTTTGCTCGGGTCTGTCTGCTGGCACTCTGGTCTTGGATGTAAAATATCTTGAGGTGGGGGTGGGGCGAATTACTGTATTTTCGGTTTGATGACTCGATAGGTAGTTCTCGTGTAAACGAACGTGTGCAGAGTAGACGCGCAGCGCAGCATAAAGATTTATGGTAATACGGTCTACACTATAATAGCTGCGATCCATTGTCGTGTGACTCGATCCATTGTCGTGTGACTAGATATTTAACAAGAAGAACAACAACATAATAAACGAGCCTCTCCTTAAGTCCCCTTCGTGGACTAAAAACTCATGTAAAAGTTAAAGGGGCACTAAAAGCAAATAGTATCTTTTGAGGGATGATAGGGATGGTATTGAAGGTCAAATTAAGCCCACATGCTAAGACAGTATCTTAACTCTACCCCTAGTATGTAGTTGGACTACGTCGGTCGTCTGGTTAAGAAGAGCATCTCCCGCTATTCTGCTAAGATGCTCCTCTTAGCAGTAGATGCTCTCCTTAACAAGACGTAGTTCAACTACATACTAGGGTTATGGTTAACATACTGTCTTAGCATTTAGGCTTAATTTGACCTGCAATACCATCCCTACCATACCTCAAAAGATACTATTTGCCTGGAGTATACATTTAATACAATTATCGGAAAGTGATATGCTGCATGTCCAAAAGCTGTAATTACTTTGAAAACAGTATAGCTCTTGCCAAATGGACAGTGACTCTGTGACTGTACATATCAAACTCAGTACTAAAACATTATTTTGTCTAAACTCTAATGTGTTTGTCGTGTTCTCTATGGTGTGGATAGACAAGGCATAACCACATATCACAGGTTCTCTGCTTTCGCAAATATATATTAACAATGTATGTTCTACTTCTTCATTGGAAGATTTTTACGTTACTAAGTAAATCTCTGCATCATATTCTAAACAGCAAGTAAACTTCCTCTGCATTTCCTTACACGGTTACATGGTAAATCAATATTTGATGTGCATGTGTAGGACAATTTTCTAATGTAATGTATGCGATGTAGAAATGTTACTCATTACTTTTTCCTTGACTAATGTACTAATATAAAATATTTGTGTATTTACAGTATTTATTATTATTATTGTCGTTTTATTCAAAATAAATTTAAAAATACATAAAAATATATATATACGGTATACAGTTCTCGTAGTGAATTGTAGGCCTATAGTTGCGATGACCTAAGAATAAAAACAATGCTGTTAACATTTCTCATGGTGATATCGAGGGGGGCGTCGTATTTGTTTTTTATATAAATTTACATGTAGGCCTATAATATAAACAACTAACGATTGTGAGCTGGTAACGGTACTCGAGACTGGTTTTTTGGCGGGTAAACGTGGTGAGGCGAATATGAGAGGCTGGTCTTGGGGATCAGTTGATGCAACCAGGGTTTGTGGTGGTTTTGGTATGGTCGGGACATCTTTCCTTCTGGCTAACTTCCGTTTCTGAGCTATGGACTTGGTGAGTAAAGGCGACGCGGTGGAGGGGTGAGTGGAGGGGTGAGTGATGGAGTGAGTGGGTGTGTGAGCGATGACTTCGTGGGTGGCTGAAAATTATGACAAAGTGATTATTTTATGGAAAGCAAATGACCGGTTTAGCATGCAGAAACCATTTCGTGGAGTTTAAGGTTTTCAATTGCTCTGTTGACAATCGTAACTTTATGGACAATCAGACATTCGGCATGCAACACCCCGTTATTTCTTTGATGTGGTTCGAGTAGTTATGAGATGGTTATGCAGCTAACAATTTTACAAACACAACTGCATAGCATTACCCTACTCCAGTCTCCTACTCTATCCAGTCTCCTATTCTATTTGAATTGAGAAAGATAATATTCAAAGCAAGAACGTAAATAACGTAACGCATACAAACTATGGTATTCCTTTCAAAATTATATGAGCCGTCACATTAAAGAATTTACACAAAGGATGACACATGCTCATCAATATGTTGAAAATTTGTGACATTGCTTCCTTATATGGTGTACTATATCATGATTATTTAGACCGATTGCTAATTAAATTTGGACTTAGACATGCATTTTTGAAACAGACCAACTACCGAAAACTAGTGTTTGGAATGTTCAAGCACAAAGAGGTTAGTAGTTTCGCTCGTTTCGTCATGCATGTTAGATATATGTAAGCAGGGGTGGAAATTTCTTCAAAACAATCTCTTATTTTTTTATGAAAAAGAGACCAACATTTAAATCATCGGCTTATGGCCGTTATGGGACAATGAACTTAATGAAATAACGGATGTACCGGTATACCGCATTAATATTCACCGCAATCCTACAATATCTTTTACCCACAACTTTTCACACCATATGAAATGGCGAAAAACTTCCGCAGTTTAATTACAAAACAGTGTTTTTGTATTTAAAATAGATGTCGATATAACAGTATCATTATTGTAGCAACCACCAGAACCACCACCAATAATAAAATCTAGTTTACAGAAAAAAGAAAGGAACAAAGTTATACCAACCTCACGCACAACAATCAAACTTACGTGGATCAAATTTAGCGAAGCGCAGACGGTTAACTTTTCCGAGAATCGTTTTAACGAGACCGTTGATATATACATGTGGCAGAAGCATACTCAGTACAGTAACTACTGTACTTCGTATTATATTATAATATCACATTTATTATTATCATTTACTTTAATAATTACAACATCTATTAGCACATTATATTGCACAAATCAGCAATACAGTAACTACCGTATTACCAGTACAACAAAAAGCTCAATATTCTAGCAGTTTTATCATGAAAAAAATTCAACACAAATTTCGACCCCTGCAAGTCACAAATTATAGACATACATACGAGACAAAAAAGCACCCTCTTTATATTAGCATTATCAAATAATGGGGGAAATGAGTGATTGTGGAGACGAAATAATATAAATAATGCAGCGTTGGACACTAGGAAAGAATATAATATGAGTCCTTTCATAAAAAGCACAAAACAGCTTGTCGGTCATGTTCAAGCTCAGAAAAAATCTACATTGAAATTTAACCAATTTATCGGAGATTTTGATAAGGCCATGCATGTCACGTAAAGTTAAGCAAATGCATGTTTGGGATTGTGGAATCGGACACAAGATACAGGAGCAGTGTAAAACAAAACAAAAACGGGCAAAACTTTCAAATTAATAGTAGTCACCGTTATTCAGACGTACATACAAGTATTCATGTAAGATGGCCATAACTGCTCTTGCCATTGGACATCGGTAGGTTAGAGAGCATTATATATAACGTGTGTAAATTAAAGAGGGTGCTCTTTTAACATCTCATCAATGATCATTCATACACTAACATGTATTTGCATCAAGTGGTGCCAGAGAATCATCGAGAGTGGGTTCGCCGATCAGCGGTAGGATGTCCTCAGTGAGCGGGGTACACATGTCCTCAAGCAGCGATGGAAGATGACGTAGGGTGCAGTTCGGAGTGGCACAGTTTTGCTTCGTAAAATACGCGCAAAGAGTTTGATTCTGATCGTTCGAATCGGATTTTGGCGAGACGATGTTCGCATCTGTTTTAGATGGAATATCTTCTTTCGTTTCAGATGTAGCTGGCGTACGTTTCTTATCTGTTTTATAGACATCATCGAGCATTGAATCAATACAATCTGATGATATGTCGTCGTCCAGGTCCATAGAAGTAAGAGTATAATCGTCGGCCTTTTCAGTCGGCATGTCATGACGAAAACGGCATCGTGTTTTGTTGGTGCACTTTCCTTCCGAGAAGTATTTACATGTGGGCTGTGAAGACTTGTCTTTTTTGATTTTAGACGTTTTTTCTTCAGTTTTCTTCCATTGCGGATGAATGTTTCCAATAGCTGTTATTTCATCATGGGTAAGATCAGGTATTGTCTTAGGATAGGGTTTCACTGTTGTTTCACCACGGGTAAAATCAAACTTTGTCTGAGCAGGAGGATTCGCTATTGTTTCACCACGGGTAAAATCAAACTTTGTCTGAGCAGGATGTTTCGCTGTTGTGTCATCAAACTTTGTCTTAACAGAAGCTTTGGCTGATGTTTCACCACGACTAACACCATGCTTTGACTTAGTAAGACGTTTGGCTGTTTGTTCACGTGTAACAACATGTTTGGCCAACTTTGCGAGGAGAAGTTCATCATCAAATGGTTGAGGTTTTGGATTAACTGAGCCCGTTTGCATGTACGAAAGTTTGCGTCTGATTCGGTTAACTATCACCTCCTGGTTACGCACAAGACGTTGAGCCATTTTTTCTCGTATCAACTTCTGTGCCATAGATTCCCCCTTCACTTGCGTATCTTGTTTTCCACCTATCTTAAGAAGCTTTCTGTCCCTTGCTGTGGTGGGTACATTGGTAGCCTTTCTTGATTGTATGTTACTGCTAACATTATCAGATGCCAAGCTCGAGGGCGGATGATTAGATGGAGTTTTCTTGATGGAACTGATCAAACCTGTCCTCTGTCGTATCTGTGATCTCGGTGACATTGGAGTACCTTTTCGTCTATCCTTCCGTTTTTCCTTCCTACTTTGTCTTGACCGTTTCTCACTTGACCGTTTCTCACTTGAACGTCTCTCACTTGAACGTCTCTCACTTGATCGCCTCTCACTAGATCGTCTTTCCTTAGATTTTCTTTCTCGTGACAGTCTATCACTTGAGCGTACATCAGTGTCGTGTAATGATTCATGCAGTCGATTGTCTTCCATTTGTCTAGATCGATACCGTTTGTCATCTTCCATTCGCCTCAACTCTGTAACCACTTCTATACGTTTCAGAGCTACCTCTCTTGCTCTTGCTACATCTCTAGATTTCCTTGCTTCAGCAGCCCTTTGTATTTCAGCCTCTATCCTTCTCTGACATGCTATTGCCCTAGACCTCCTTTCTTCCGATACACTTCTGTCATGTGATCTTTTCGGAGATCTTCTTTCCGGAGAACTTCTCTCCTGCGACCTTTCTCGAGAATGTCTTTCACCTTGTCTCCTACCATGTCTCCTCTCTTTACTACGCCTTCTACCTCGCAGTTCTGTTTCACTAATTCTTCTATCACTACTGGATCTTCTTTTGTCTAGTTTTCGTCGCAAGTCACCTTTGCTGGTTAACTTTCTTCTCTTCCGTACCTCTCGGTCACTTTCACTGTCACTGCTGCTACTTTCGCTAGAACTTGACGAGTCTGGAGTGTGGCGAAACCTACAACGCATTTTCCACTTACACTTACCATCAGCCTCAAAGAATGGACATATTGGATACTTATCAGTACGACCAAATGGTTCCTTGTTTTTACGTTTCCGATGAGTGTAAGCTTTTGTAGTTATCGCTACACTGTCACGACCAACAATGTATTCGTGCCTGAATTTACAGATTTTCTTCCAACTACATTTGCCATACTTAAAGAAGTATGGACATAAAGGTCGTTCCTCTGCTGGAATTTCTTTTTCTGAAGACTTGGTTGTATCAGACAAACGACTATCAAAATAAATGATATACTTATGCCGTAGTTTACATTCTTTCACGGAGCATACTTTCTTTTCAAGTACACATGGACAAAGAGGCGGAACTTTCCATGTAGGTACCATGTCATCGTATTCTATGGTGTCGAGAGTCTGCTTTGCTTGCAAGTATTGATGAGGAAGTAAGGATAGTAATTCTCCATCAAAATATGGCATGTATTTGTGTCGTAAGGTACATGTGTCTTCAGTACATTCCTTCCCATCAATGACAAATTGACACAGAGCCTGAAGTGGAAGTGAACTGTGTGACTTGGATTTCTTACGGCGAGGTGGTGGTGGTCGTATAGGGGGATCAGGAGGAGGTACAGGAAGAGGAGGTGAAGGTCTACTGGGTTGCCATTCGGGTGGTGGTATTGGCATATCAGGATTCCATTGCAGGAATGGCATCTGCCACATTGGAGCCACATTCGTATATGGCTGATAATTCACAGGGAAATAGGGTCTGTGGAATTGTGAATTACCTAAAACAAGAGGAACATCAAAACGAAAGCTATAAGTAGTACTGGTATCGGAGTAACTCTGGGGATAATAAGGCTGCATGGCCGTTGAACTTGAAAGAGTATCTGGAGAAAGTTTAAGTTTCTTTTTTGCAGGTATAACATAACTTTTAATTGTTGGTTTATTGGATGGCAGTGCCGATTTCTTTGTTAGTGGATCTTTGTCTTTATGTTCTTCTGAAAGAGGAGACTTTAGTGCCGGAGAGATTTGGGGCGTTTCCTTAGATCCTGTGCCTGCGACAGTAATTGCAGCTATTGGTTCAATGTTCGTTGACTGTTCACCATCAATAGAAGGTACAATGTCATGGCGGAATTCACATTTGGTATAACTCTTAATGCACTTCCCATCAACAATGTAGCGACATAATGGACGCTTAGAAAGTGGAATTTCAGCCATGTTTTGCTTTGAACTGCTACAGGGTGTAGTCACAGCAGTTTGTGACGTAATTTCCTTTTTATCATCAGATTTTTGTGATTTCTTTTTAGCTTCAATTGATTCTTCATCTTTATTTGAGTTCTCCTTTTCAGGTTGTGCTCGTGGTGGTGTTTCAATTTTATTTTCAGCTTGTTGATCACTTTCTTCCGGAGATTTAACAGACACAATTACTGTGTTAGATTCAACATCTTGTTTGTTATCTGTGTCGGAAGCACTGGAAATGTCGGAAGCATTGGAAATTGAGGAGTGAGAAAAACGACAGATATTACCTTTTAAACAACGACCTGTCAAGAAGTGGCGGCATATTGGCTTTTGACTTTGTGGCATATCTTGAATACATTCACTAATTTTACATTCCTGCAGTGTAGATTTCACTTCATGTTTAGCTTCATTTGGCTTTGGCTTTTCAGCTATACTTTTATGACCCATGTTGGCTTGTATTTGTTCGTTCTCTTTCGGATTTGTTTGACCCTTCTTTGGGAGTGCTTTTTGCATATCAGGTTCCAGTTCCTCTTCTGCTGTTTCGATTTCACTTCGAGGCAGACTCTCAGTATCAGTTGTTCCTTGTATTTCACGAACCACACTTCCTTCAACTTTGCTCAACACTGCTTGTATTCCCCTGGTAGTTTCTTTGCTTTCAGCATCACTCTGTATTCCAGGTGTCTGCGATATGATAAACTGATCTCCCTCTAATGTTGTTTCTGAGGATTCCTTAATACTTCCCGAGTTCTTCTTTTCTGCTTTACTATCCTTTTCTTTCTTTTCCGGTGTCAAAGTAAATTGTTCACTTTTTTCACTTCCTTTCAATTCTTTTCGGATCTGTATAGTCTTGGGAATAAGTTCAATTTCCATCAAACTAGGAATTGAGGGAACATCCATCAAACTTGGAAGTCCTATTTTAGGACTGACTTGAATTTTACTTTCAGGTATGGGTTTCTCTTTTACACCTTTCAAATTTGGAATTCCCTTTATGGTACTAACTCTCATTTCTGGCTTAGGTGGCGATAACAAATCTTTCTTTACACTTTGAGTTCTTGTGTGGATTTCAGCTGTAGGTTTTTGCAGAGATTTTACAGTTTCCATTAAAGTACTACAATCTGCGGAATTATTTGATAATTGTCGCCTGGAAACATCTCTTTTAACTTGGCTTTCTTGGGTGTCTTTCTTTTGTTCTACATCCCTCTTAACTTGGCTTTGCTGTGTCTTTTTCTTTTGCTCGGTTGCAATTGTCTGCACACAACTTGTCGCAGCTTTTTCTTTCGCTAAGTAAGTGCTGATATACTTCTGCATTTGATCTTCAACCACTTGTGTAGCATTTGATGGTTTGCTTCCATTGTCAGCACTCGACACCACTGCTTTGCCTGACACCACTGCTTTGCCTGACACCACTGCTTTGCCTGAAGTCTGTCTACTACCATTACTTCCAGATTCATTTGATTTTGGCATTGAGACACTCTTCTTTCGTTTTTGACTTTTTAGTTTTGACCCTTTCAGTAATGGTTTACTATCACTTGGCTTTAGTGTTTTGTCTTCTACAGCAACAGTTGGTAATGAAGTTGGTATACTGTCTTCACCATCGCTAGGTAGTAGGGTTGGAATATTCGCAATTCTCTTCTGTGTTCGATCTGTAACTAAAACTTGTATTGGGTGGCTTTCGATGACTGTACTTTCGTTTGATTGAGAAGTGGGAATACTGGAGTCTCTCTTGTGCATTCGATCTGTAACTAAAACCTGTATCGGGTGACTTTCAATTGTATCATTACCTGGCTTTTGCACTTTGTCTGCTTGTACAGTTTCCTTATCGCATGTATCTTGCATCTGTACTTGATCTGCAGCAACAATCTTAATATGCTTTTCTGATTCATTGCCCTGTATTTTGACTTCCTGTACTGGTCCTAATTTCTTTGCCTCGTTCATGGTTTGGTTAGAAACTGGCTTCATTGCCTGTTTCTTATCTGTAATCTTGATCCCATGTGATCCCATGGCTGGCTCTTTGGGTTCAACAATTAGTGCTTCAATTTCCTCTACTGCTGCCAGTTTTTCAACCTTGTCTTTCTTAGATTGTCCAGTACCAAGCTTTATTGTCTGTTTCTTGTTTGTCTCGATTTGTGAACCTATGGCTGTCGTTTCAGCTTCATCAATTTGTGTTTTTTCCTGTACTACCGTCACTATTTGAACCTCGTCTTTCTTAGATTGTCCTGTAACTGGCTTTATTACCTGTTTCTTTTCTGTTATCTCGATTTGTGAATCTATGGCTGTCATTTTAGCCTCAGTAATTTGTGATTTAGTAGAAGATTTAATGGTACAATGTGTATCTTGTTGGACAGTGATTGCCGGTTTCGCTGTACCTACAAATAGCTTTTGTGTTCCACCACTTTGCACTTTGTTATCCTGTATTCCAGTTGGCTTTTGTGCATCACACTTACTAGTTTCAGCAAGGCTTATGTCGCCAATTCCCCTCTTTTTCTGTATAACTTGTTGGACAGTGGCCCCTTTTTCGGACACTTTCTCAGATTTTTTCACTTGAACATGCCTTAGATTGCCCTCGTTTGATACAACTTTGCCTTGTGGTAGGATATAGGGCTTCTTCAATTTATCTGCTTGTTCCGGATTAGATGGAATATCTTTCATATCACACATAGATGAAGAATGTTTTTTGTCAGTTGCATTGGTAGAATGCGATGATTCATCATCATCCAAGTCCATGGCAATAACAGTATAATCGTCAACTGTTCCAGGAGGCATGTCATGTCGGAAACGGCATTGTTTATTCTTGGTACATTTTCCTGCCAAAAAGAATTTACACATTGGCAGCTTGGACTTGTCTTTTACAAGTCTGGAATCTCTGGATTGAAAATCTGGATTAGGTTTGTTACTTTGCCTTCCAGCTACAACATCTTCATTATTTTTTGACATATTTCCAGCTGGTAGTTTGACATCACAACTTCTAGTGGTAGGTGTAGGTAACAAAACCTTTGCTATATCCTTAATCTTTCCATCTAGTGGTTTCTTATCACTTCTAGTGGTTGGTGTCGGTAATAGAACCTTTCTTGAACTTGGACTGTTTGTTTCAACACTTAGGTTATTGTCTTCAACTTTCTTTAGTTGTAGATCAGTTTTACCAGTCGTCTTCTGCATACCTTGTTGGACTGTAACCGGTTTTATTGCTTGGATCATGGCGGTGATATCATCAGTTTGTGCCTTGGTAAAAGTAGACTTAGTAGCGTTGTGTCTTATGTCATGTTGGACTGCGATTGTTGGTTTTACTGTACCTACATCTGTCTTTCGGGTTTCATCACTTTCCATTTTGCCAGCCACTATTATAGTTGATGTTATTGTATCAATGTTACTGTCTTTTTTAGAAGTAGTGTTTATGTCGCCAATTTCAAGCCTTTTCGGCACTTCTTGTTGAACATCTTTTGTTGATACATTCTTTGTTGATTTTACTTCGACATGTGTTAGATTTGTCTTATATCCTGTTGCAACTCCTACACCTTGCGTTTCAGTACTTGGCTTTTTCACTTCATGTACTTGTTCAGCGTTCTGTGTATTTTCTTCATCTTTGTTCTCTTTTGATTTTGGTGTAAGACATGTGACTTGAATTTGCATAGGACCTGTAGACGAAACCTTTACCTGTCTTAGTGAACCAGTATCCTGCATTTTGATTGGCTGATCTGCTGTTGCTTCATCTTTCTGCACATCGTCGCCCACACTCGTGTTGATTGTATTGATTCGCTCACTGTCCCCTTTGGATGCGGGAATTGGGTGAACAAATCGACATTTCTCGCCAACAAAACAACGGCCATTTAAGAAGTGACGACAAACTGGGTTATCAGTTTCCACCCCAACAGGTTTATCCTGCGCTGGATTGCTTTTTGACAATGTGCTTATCTGATTTGTAGGATCTACTTTATTGCCTTCCTGAACCTTACTCACAACATCAGATACCTTTACAGATATCTTTATCCCAATATTGTGTTGATTGTTTTCTTGGTTACAACGAAGCTTGGGATCATCTTTAGCATCATCAATAACAATTGGATGACTTCGGTCTCTACCACTAGTACCAGAGCTTTTTAATTTCACTTCCATTACCGGTTTATCATCAAATGTCATATCATTGTCTGAATCAAGAACCAGAAGATTATTTTCTACATCCATGTCATCATCCTCATCTATTACCTCCCACATCTCGAAATCAGGATCAAAGTCTTCGTAGTCATAACTGTCTTCATTCTCAAGCATCTTTGTAGACTCAGTCTTCTCTACTTTGTACGATGCACTACCACCGCCATCATG
>WNLI01226168.1:0-12362 GCA_025802215.1 Wirenia argentea | reverse complement strand
GTGCCTCCTGCTCCTTTGGTGAGGTTATCACTCACCCCGCCACCCGTCGAGGGTTTTAACGAGTTTTCCTTCTCGGAGGTTACAGGTCAATACAAAAAGTGAAATAATCAAGAAGTGTAGAAAAACTATCTTCTGGTAAACAAATCGGCCATTTTGAATTACCTGTCAAAATAGACGCGATTCGGTGAAGTTACGTTTCCACGATCGGTCGCAAGAATCTTACAGACAATTTTTCTTGCATTGAGGGCCGTCAGTACCATACGATATTGTAAGTAGTAGACAATAACTCACACAGTGGGTAGCCCCTGGACCTGTATGGGTGTCGGCGCCAGGATGCCCTGCTTCTTTAATGCTTCAATAACCGGCTTTGGGAACTTCATCTCCTCGAAGGACTTCACAGGAGGGGGGATGTTCTCTCCCTCTACGAGGATCTCTTTTTTCTTGCGCATTTTCTCGTGGTAATACGGCAGCTTGCGTAGGATGTATCTGGGTGGTTTCCACCTGCATATGAATACGTACATCATAGGCTTTTGTTGCAGATTTTATCGTGGCTATGGCAATTTGCATAGATGGACCTGGCTGGCTTCCATCTGGTGGGGATACATATATTTATTATAAAGTTCAGTGAAATTATATATAAAGATTATTTTTGGATATTTTCTTGTGGTAATACAGCATTTTGCATATACGGATCTGGGTGGTTTCCATCGGCGTAGACACCGTAGAGAAACTAGAGATACGCTGTACTGCTAGGCATATCACATGACTGCATCTGTTCAATCATTTGAAGAAGTTGGTACAGATCGTACATATTCTGGGAATTCAGTGATATACACCAGTGATCTATCGAGCCCTACATGGTGAAGTATCTGCGTCGTGTCTAGTGTCTCCATATCACTCGAAGACCATCGAACCAATCATGATCTCACCCTCCTCTACCAAGCCGTAAATAACGACATCGCCATTCACATACCACCATATGTTCATCCCATCACACGCGCTAATAGAAGACATCACGAGAAAGGATACATACAGAAGACTGAATTGTCCTTCCGGAACAAAATGGCGGATTTGTGATTTTGCAAGAAAGTGAAATTTTTTTAATTGATATTAATCCGTGAAAATATCAGGAACTCTGGACAAATTACACTAAGATATGATGTGAAACCACCAGGGACTTTAGAATACCACGTTAAAACAAAGCTGTAACGTGTAGTGAAAGATATTTTACCGAAAAACGTAAATCCAAGATGGCGGCTACGGCCTTTTAGCATTGCAAAAAACATTTTACAGTTCTTTTCGGACAGTTTACAAGTGAATCGAAGTGAATAAAGCTCTCACAACACTCCACAATCGAAGAATGATTCGAAAATGATGAACTCGGTTTTAACTTTTATTCAAATTTGAATTTTTTATCTCGATCTTGGACTCTTTGGAAGCATTCAGTGTCAAAGAGACGGGCAAACCATCAGTGCCATGAACTTCACATTGCTTTACATCCTCGCAGTGTTTCTACTGGTGTACCATGGAGTGTGTGGGCATCGCCCTTTCAAGGAGAGAGACCAGAGTGATCCCTACTATGGCGGCCTTGCGGCACCGGTTACCAGGCAGAACTTGGGACTCCTGCAAGTTGTGATGGGCGGCACTCTCGGCTCCACAAATAAGGTTACACCACATTTTAATTTTACATCAACGTCTAATAAATTTTTTTTTGTACTTATCCTCATCCTGGCCAACGATGTTAACACCAATCCCGGGCCAATCAAATTTCCTTGCGGGCAATGTGGTAAGTGTGTAAAAAGTAACCAAAATTCCATTGCCTGCGACAGCTGTTCAAAATGGTTTCATGTAAAATGTACTGACATCAGTAAGGAAAACTTCAAAAAATTCACAGAAGACGAATCCCTATGGTGGGGATGTAAAAAATGTACAAATTCTGTCAATCAAACTCAACGGTGTGAAAACATGCAAAATACAGAAACAAACACAACTGCCTCTATCTCTGAACGGTCTGAACCTATGACAATTGCCTCGGCATGGGAATGGTGTCGGTATATGTCACCTGATCTCAATCAGTCAATTGAAATTGAACCAGAAGTTGAAAATGCTGCGCTCACTCAAAGTCTGACTGATGTCCAAACTGAATCAACATCCAACCACTTTTCAAACTTTGGAAAGGGTCTCCATTTCCTACATTTGAATGCGAGATCTATTGTCCACAAAATCTCCCAAGTAAAACTCATTACTAGAGAATCGAATTGTGCTGTTCTGTCTGTTTCAGAGTCATGGCTGGACGAGACCATCCTGGAGGGCGAAGTCCACATTGACGGGTACAGTCTCCTTCGTAACGACAGGAACCGCAACGGAGGAGGAGTGTGCGTGTACATCCGGGGTGACTTGACGTTTAGAGTGCGGGATGATCTTAATTCTGATAATCTAGAGATTTTGTGGTTGGAGATTTTACTACCGAAAACAAAGCCTATCCTTGTTGGTGTAGTCTACCGACCCCCTAAACAATCATGGTTCTTGACGGAATTTGAGAAGGTACTAGCAAAAATCAGTCCTGATACTGAATCGATAATAATGGGTGATTTTAATATGAACTACATGATAAAGGGATGTGATCTAATCAAGCGGTATAATAACTCACTCAACATGTCAAAATTTAAGCAAATCATTAAGGAACCTACACGCATAACACCAAAAACATCAACACTTCTGGATCATATTCTTATAAACACACCTGAAAAAATCTCGCATTCTGGAGTTTTACAAATTGGAATTAGTGACCACCTAGTCATATACTGTACCAGGAAAAACCCGAAAGTTAAGGTAGGATCTCATAACACAGTTACAATCCGATCGATGAAAAACTACAACCAAACAGACTTCTTAACTCGGCTGCGTCAAATAAACTGGGAATCTATAAAATCACATATCAATGTAAATGACAGCTGGGCAGATTTTAAGCAAAAATTTCTTAGTGTACTGGATGATGTAGCACCATCAAAAACAATCCGAGTGAAACAGCGGACTGAACCCTGGATGTCTCCGGGTATTTTAGATGACATAAAATTGAGAGATAAACTCTTAGCTGACTTTAATAAAAACAAAGATAGTTGTGTCTACAAAAATTTTTGCAAGGTTAGAAATAGAACACAGAGAAATATCAAAAAGGAAAAGTCTAGATATCTAAATGCTAAATTAGAAGAAAACAGATATAACCCTAAGGAACTGTGGAAAAATTTAAAATCCCTCGGTTTTAATAACAAAGGAAGCTCAGATAGTAATGTAGTAATAAACACTGATAGTGGTATATCTCACGACCCAAAGGAAATTAGTAACTGTTTCAACAAGTACTTCACAACTGTAGCTAATGCCCTAGTGCAAAAGTTACCAACACCTACTGGTTTATATAGAACTACCTCAGACATTTTCAGAAATTTTTATTCAAGCAAGGGCATAGGCAGATCTCCTTTCCATCTAGAAAATGTAACCGCTGATTATGTTGAAAAAGAGCTAAAAAGTCTAAATTGTAACAAAAGCACTGGGTTAGACGAAATTCCAGCTAGATTTCTAAAAGAGGGCGCTGAAATTCTTAAAGACCCAGTCGCATATATCATTAATCAGTCAATTAACACAAATACTGTCCCGGACGAACTAAAACTTGCAAAGGTAAAACCATTGCACAAGAAAAACAACCGTACTGAGGTAGGAAACTATAGACCAGTCAGTGTTCTATGTATAATATCTAAAATTCTTGAAAAATGTATCTATACTCAGTTTGTAGAATATCTCACTCAGCACGATCTAATTTACGACTACCAATCAGGTTTCCGAGGGCGATACTCGACCGATACAACCCTAATTCATCTAACTGATCACATAAAAAGTCAAACCGCGCGTGGTCTTTACACAGGCATGATTTTGTTGGACTTACAAAAAGCTTTCGATACTGTGGACCACAAAATTCTCTGTGAGAAACTGTCCGTTATCGCAGACGGCTCCGTAGAATGGTTTAAGTCTTACTTAGAAAACAGAAAACAAATTGTAAACATAAATAAAACACTTTCGGACCAGATGGATATCACATGCGGAGTCCCTCAAGGGTCCATCCTGGGACCACTTTTGTTTCTTTGCTATATCAATGATATTTCGACTAGCATTTCCAGTGAATGTAAGGTTCTGCTCTACGCGGACGACACAGCAATTCTATTCTCCCATAAAGATGCTGATGTCATTAAACATACATTAAGTCATGAATTGGAATCGTGCAATAACTGGCTTGTAGACAATAAGTTATCGTTACACCCAGATAAAACAGAATGCATAATTTTTTCATCAAAAAGAAAAGTAAATAGAGTACGTGATTTCTGTATTACATATAAAGGTCAAATAATCAACGCCAAAAAATCAGTAAAATACCTAGGCATAGAGCTGGATCAACAGCTGTCAGGTGAGACTGTGGCATATCAAATTATAAAGAAAGCAAATTCTAGATTGAAATTTCTATACCGTCAAGCATACTTTGTTAAAGAATCGGTCAAAAAATCTCTCTGTTCAGCGTTAATACAGGCTCACTTTGACTACTGTTGCTCCTCTTGGTATCAAGGTCTTAGTAAAACTTTAAAGGATAAACTACAGATAACTCAGAACAAAATTATTAGGTTCATTAAAACCATGAAACCAAGGGATAGAGTAGATTTTAACGTGTTCAATGATGTTAAACTATTGAATGTAGAACGAAGATCTCACCAACTGATGTTAAACCATGTATTTAACATTAACAATTTGTCATGTCCTACATATCTACTGAATAACTTTGAGAAAGTAAACAGTGTTCATAGATACAATACCAGGAATAGTAGCCAAAACTTCTATGTTCCAAGAGTTCAGGGAATCGCTAAAACTACTTTCTACTATAATGCCATCACTGTATGGAATGGACTACCCGAAAATTTGAAGCGCATAACAAGTAAACCATCATTCAAAAAATGTGTCAAATCTCACCTAGTGCAAAACATGAGAAGTGAATTTACTAACGATTTTGTATATTACTAGTATTGGTATGTTCCTTAGTGTTTGATAGGCCATTTTCCTTTTGGATTACACACTGTGCTCACTATTGACCCCAAGTTTCACTATCAAGAATTTTAATGTCAGATGCTATTAGTCTTTGTGATATGGCCCAAGGCCACAATGGAAATAAGCCAACACTCATTTAAGTAGGCTTTTTTGTGTCTCCTCTCTGGGACTCTCACAATCTCTGATATTTTGTCTGTCATATTTGTTTATGAAATATTTTCTGTTTTCAATTTCTTTCATACCTTTTCTCCAAAGAGACATATTTTTGGTATTTATCAATTTAACATCTTTGGTGAGCGCTGTTTTTGTCATCCACCAGGAAGAAGCCTACAAACAGAATAGGACCAAATTTTTTGTATGTTGCATAATTCAAATTTTTTAACAATATTTGCGGTATAGTGTACGTTTTTTGTCTAACGTGTTTCTGTTCTATTTTGTACTAATCACTAACAAACTAACACTAACTAACTTAAATATTAACCATAACACTTTAAATATTATTAGTATTTTCATATATTATACAAATTATGAGTACGAGATTTATAAGGTAAGGACCTCCCTGGAAATAAGTTTCTCTCTTCTAGGGTTAGACTTTGGGAGTTATCCTGGCACAATTATAATTACTCTGTCATAAGTGGTATATTAAAGTACAAATCATACTGGTCCCAGCAAACTATAAACTTTCATGGATTTTTTCTGTAGCTACTATAATTTAATAATCTAATTACACTCAATCAAAATAATGCTGTTAGATATATAGGTGAAAGTAAATTAAATTTCAAATATGTATTGAGTTTACATAAGTACTATGCGTTCAGTTTTGAAATGTATATAGCCTACAACATTTTGCTCAATGCTATGATATATGTGATTTTATCTTAATAGCAGTACGAGGTATCTGAAATGAAAGTATTAACTTTTACATTAAAGTACTACAGTATAATGTGAACTTTAGAACAATAGTCACATGATTAGTGAAATATTTTGACATTTTGTGTAGATTTTGAGCGAAAGGACATTCTGTACAGATATGAGTAAATGAACATTTATAGTGAAATGACTATGTAGAATTATGAGTAAATGGACATTTATAGTAAATGAATCTAGGAAGAATTATGTGAAAATGGACATTTATAGTGAAATGAACTACGGGTGTACTGTGAAAGGACATGATTTAGATGACAATTATGATACGGAAATGGTCGGAATGCTGTGATTGTAAAACTGTGATATTATAACTGTGATATTATTTGTGTTTTAAATATTTGTGCCAAATAAAATAATAAAAATAAATAAAAATAATGTAAACCACTTTAATAAATTATATAAAAAAAATAATTGGCGATGGTATATTTTGGAGTAATTCATTATATACCTTATAGCCTATGTTGCTAAAGACATCCTTTACAGTATTGGCAATATGATGAATATCCTTGGGTTCGGTGTAACTGACATTATCTACCACTAGTTGAGTAGTTCTTTCATGTTTTGGGATGTTTTGGATTTATTATTTAATGTATTAATTATATGCCAATTATTTGAAGATGGACTTGATTCATTTACTAATTTGGAATAGTAATCCTGTTTGGCATAAAATGTCTCCAGTTTTTGCGGGCGTTCACATGGATCTACACAATACTGTAGTATTCGCCTTAATGTAAACCGCTGCAATAAATTATTAATAAAAAATACATATCTATAAATAAGGGATAAGTATCCACAGCTTAAGCTAGTGGAATATTACACCGTAGTTCCTTTTGATAGACTAGTAAGACTACCTACCGCGATTTGCACACAAAGGCAAAGCCCAACACGCAAATTAGGTTTCGCAAAAATGCAAAAAGAAACCAATTTTCTAAAATACTACATCCGTTTTTAAAAAGGGGCGGAAACCGCGTAATTAAAGGCCGATTCTCAACTTTCTAGCCCGATTCTCCCTGAGAGTTTGTTTTTATAGCTTAACAACACATTAAAGGTGGTGGTGGCACTGCCATCATACATAGGGAAAATATTACTGTTAAAACATTGTCATCTTTTTCATCTGTCAATTATGAATATGTTGAACTCCTACTCAAATGTAACAAAAATCAGTTCAGGGTAGTCATTGTATATAGACCGTCATCAGCCAGTTGTAAACCCTTTTTAGATGATTTTCCACAAATTTTAGGTAAAATACTACCACCAAGTGATCCACTTATACTGTTAGGTGATTTTAATTTCCATCTGGGCAAAGATGATTATAATGCTAATAGATTTGAAGACATCATCACTTCTTTCAATCTAAAACAACATGTTCAATGTCCTACACACAATAAAGGAAACAAATTAGACCTAATAATTACCAGAGAAGAAGATAACATCACAAACAACATCAATGTCACAAATTCACACTTATCTGATCATTTCGAAGTGCACTTTAACATCAGCATTCCAAAACCCACGTCATCCAAAACCACAATCACTTTCAGAAAACTTCGTGACATAGACATACCATCATTCCATAACGATATTATTGGCTCCTTCCCGTCTACACCTGACTCATCTGATGACACAGAAACATTGATAACGAAATACAATACTGAACTCAAATTGATATTGGACAAACATGCTCCTTTAAAAACCAAGACCCTCTCTGTACATCCTCAGTGCCCTTGGTACACCAAAGAACTCTCAGACATGAAACGAAAATGTCGCAGGGCAGAAAGACACTTCAGATCTCATCCAACTGAACAGAATAAAGAAAACTACGCAAAACTACGATCAGCAAAAAATGAATCTATACGGCAATCAAAAACTGACTTTTATTCCACGACCATCAACAACCTGAAGGACAACCCTCGGAAACTGTTCTCTACTCTCAAAGAGCTGACTTCACCGAAACAACCCGTAATCCTGCCTGAACATTCAAACGATTGTGAATTAGCAACTCGATTCAACAACTTTTTCCACGACAAAATTGCGACAATCATGACAAATCTACCAACCACAGCAACATCACCCCATCTGTATGACACTCCACTCACTGATTCCACACTGTCGTCCTTCGCCACTGCTTCCGAAGATGCGATACTCAAAATAATAAAGAGCTCCAACCGTAAATGCAGTGACCTGGATCCTCTACCGACATCACTTTTAAATGACAATCTTGACGCGCTAATTCCGATAATAACCAATATAATCAACTCTTCATTACGTTCAAATACATTTTCTGAGTCACTAAAATTATCGTACATTACCGCCCTCATCAAGAAACCTTCGTTAGATCCAGATATTCTGCAACATTACAGACCTGTCACAAAACTGACGTTTCTATCTAAAACGGAAGAACGATACATATCTGAACAACTAATTGAGTATCTCACGAAAAATGATCTACAAGAACCGTTCCAATCTGCCTACAGGAAGTCGCACAGCACTGAAACTGCCCTTTTACGCGTACAGAATGATTGTAGAATGGCCTGTGATCGAGGGTCGCCATGTCTTCTCATCCTTCTGGATCTCTCGGCGGCCTTCGACACAGTCGACCATGTCATTCTACTCGAGCGCCTAAAGATTCGATTCGGTGTTACCGGCAAGGCATTATCACTATTCGCATCTTACCTGTCTGGCCGTCAACAACGCGTCAAGGTAGGCGATGTCATCTCACCGTCCATCTCTGTCAACCAAGGCGTGCCTCAGGGATCGGTGCTCGGCCCCATACTATTCTCTCTCTATATTCATCCCATCGGCGATATCATCCGCAGCCACAACATAAGCTTTCACCAATATGCGGATGATACGCAGCTGTACTTATCTGCGTTACCATCAGACCTCAACTCAGCCGTCTCCACCATTACTGCCTGCATCTCTGACATTCAGTCTTGGATGTCTGCAAATAAACTCAAATTTAACGACTCCAAAACCGAATTCTTAGTTATCACCACTCCACAACAGCATATTCGACTTTCGCCACTGACCATAACTATAGGAGACAACACAATACATCCCGCGGAAAAAGTGAGAAATTTGGGTGCCATTTTTGACAACGCTTTATCAATGGAACATCATGTCTCAACTGTCATAAAATCAGCCTTTTTTCACATTCGGACCATCTCCAAAATTCGACAGTACCTTGATCAAAACACCGCCGAGACATTGATACATGCTTACGTGACTTCAAGACTCGACAATCTGAATGCACTTCTGTACAACATCCCAGAATATTTACTCCATCGTCTGCAAGTCACTCAAAATGCTGCTGCTCGACTAATCACCAAAACTCGTAAGTACGACAGCATCACTCCAGCACTCAAATCCCTCCACTGGCTACCCGTGAAACAGAGGATTACCTTCAAACTTCTTACCATCGCATACAAAGCAGTTCACAACCTTGGTCCAGCATACATCAATGATCTAGTGACCATCCATCAACCACTGCGCACCGGCACCAGATCATCATCCCAAGCTAGACTCACCGATATCAGAATCAAACTCACCACAATGGGAGGCAGAGCATTTCAAAAGGCAGCGCCCTCTTTATGGAATAAACTACCTCCTCACATCCAAAATGCACAAACACTGACATCCTTCAAAACATCCTTGAAAACTCACCTCTTCAAACTGGCCTTTCCATAAACCTCAGCAAAACATCATTTTATGTTAATAATTTCATATTATAAACATCTTTATATAGTATCATAAATTTTTAATCATTGTGTCATATTTGTTGTACTGCAATAGACTGCAATCAAATTTTTAACATGACATGTGCCAATTTTTGTGTTTTCAAACTTTGTAGAAATTTTTACTTGTAAATATTTCACCATTACATTTGTCTATCGTGAATTGTGTAATATTATGTATGTATCAAACTTGTATATTGTATTGTCAATTTTTCTGTGATATAATATTAGTTCTTTTAATGACCAAACTCTCCATTTTATAACCGGCGCTTTAGCGACTATGTAATAAAGCGCCTAATAAGTCTAACATATTATTGATGGTACGTTAATGGTGTATTTATGATGTATTTATGGTGCATTGATGGTGCGCGGTGATGGTGTGTTGATGGTGTGTTGATGGTGTGTTGGTGGAGCGTTGGTGGTGTGTTGGTGGTGTGTTGGTGGTGCGTTGGTGGTGTGTTGGTGGTGTGTTGGTGGTGTGTTGGTGGTGTGTTGACGGTGCGTTGACGGTGTGTGTATGGTATGTTTATGGTGTGTGTATGGTGTGTTGGTGGTGTGTTGGTGGTATGTTGATGGTGCGTGTATGGTGCGTTGGTGGTGCGTTGATGGTGCGAGCGAATTACTTCATCTTTAATACTGACTGTCGTATAGCTTTAGTGTAGGACTGTTCGTATTTACCATACCACCGGCCCCAGTATGGGGTATACGTACACAATGACAATTATGACATCTTAACACTTTAGACATGTTGTTTTTTAAATAGGGCCTACATTTTCTGTGTTTGTTATAAGACTAAACAATATTTATAATAATGCATCGCATTTACGTTAAATATTAATTATGTTAATTAATTTATTGATTTGTTGTTAGTTATGTTTTCACATGTTATTCAATCGTATTTAAGTATATGGGCGTAACCTATAAATAGGCTATAGCTAAATTGTATACAATTATATCACACGTTAACCTGCTCTATCTATATATCATTGTTATACGTATAGACAATATGTTGGACTAAAATAATAGATACCTAATTATGAACGTATAGACTACTACTATTACGTTCTATTAAAACTATAATTAGGCCTACATAATATAGTCTTGTCAATCAGCGTGACAATAGATTTTGTCAGTTCTACATTTGTTTACATTTATTTTACGTAGGTAGCCTACAAACTTATACATGTTATGTTACTTAAATATCGTTAATAATGCCTATATAATTGTTATGTCAAAGCAGTTGTTTTATAAATTGTGTGATGATTTGAGGATTGATACTAAAATAAAATCCTTTTTAAAATCAGTATTCAGTAATTAGGCCACACAATTACATAACGGAATATATCCATATTAGTGTCAACCTGTCATGTCAACAGGTACTGTATTCTTAATCTCGCGTTGAAGGGATGACCAACGTATTTAGCTATGAACATGTATAGCTCGTTGTATAGAGCTCGCTATTAATTCAACCACAGCACACGTTGTAGGATTTAGACGCACCGCCCGCAGTATTCAAGTTGCAGACGAAAGTAGTCTATACTCTAGCAGACGCTAAAACAAACTCGCGTTGGGTATAATGCAATTTTACAAAAAATGAAAGCATGGCTAATATTACTAATTGAATCACCCTGTAGTCTTCCCTGAGCCGAGTAGCCTATGTAGGTGGCAGACGCGGACTCGAGCAGTCCACCCGCATACAGCCAGGTACTCCGTCCATAATTAATGTGGTAGACCATCCAGGGCGACCCATGACTGGTCAGTGCAGTGGTCACAGTGGCGATGGGTATAGATAGTATTATAGCCTACCTTCATGGTAAATAGACCGAGATAAAATCGATTGATCAATCGACATCAATCACTCAGTCACTCCATCAATAATCAGTCTCGGTCAATCAATCAGTCATTCAGTAAGTTAATTAGTCAATCAATCAATCACTCAGTCACTCTATCATTCAATCAATATCAATCACTCAGTCACTCCATCAATCAATTAGTCAATCAATCAATCAATCAATCAGATGAACAAATGAAGCATTAGGAAGCTGAACTGTCGGCACCAGGCACAATAGACCTAAATACGCGGGTAAAGTCGACCACGTCGTTTAGGCCCTACTAATGAAAACAAGGACCAAGGGGCCTCAAACCGCTCACCTGCAATTTTTCAGTGCACCACCAGCTTATATTCTGAGAAGCTTTGATGGGGCTAAATGGCTAATGAGTAATGACTAATGATGTGAAATATGAAGAATATTTTTGCATGAGTTAATGTTAATACTAGGGCCTATGTCATTTTTTTACCGCCCCTTGGATATGCCCCCTTGAACCGATTTTGACGATTTGAACAAACTTGAGTACCGATTTGAACAAACTTGAGTACCGTAGTCCCAAAGATGCCTCATGTCAAATTTTATGGGGCATTCCTTCCACCTGGTTCAAACGGTAAATACCACTTCACCAGTGGTAAATACCGTACGATTATGGTAATTACTAGTGCTGAACTGGAAAGAAAATTTTAGGACCCACCGAATGCGCATTCCTGGTTCTTACCAGTTGCGGACCGTGTACAAACTCGCGTACCAGGGTCCTACGGATGCCTCACACCAAATTGTACGTCTA
>WNLI01226057.1:0-12364 GCA_025802215.1 Wirenia argentea | reverse complement strand
GCTGAAACACATTACAAACAAGTTGAAAAAAACACAAGCCCTCTTCCAGAAACGGCACAATCAGTCCATGCAACTCGTTCATCCACTCGCAGTAGGCGGTCAAGTGGAAAATGTGCCGATACTCAAACTGAAAATGTTACAAGAGGGGTAGAATCTGAAAGATCTACGAAATCTCAAAGAGGTACAAGTTTACCAGATGGGGAGACTGAAGTGAACAAGCGGACAGATATCCAAACAGCTGAAACAGAATTTCAAAGTGTTTCTGTCACAGAACACACAGTTCTTGATACGATACAAATGAAAGAACAAACCAAAGAAAAACCTTGCACAAGAATGTTGCAAAAAGCAAACAAAGAAGTTAAAATGGCAGATGTCGTCATACATGCTGAGCCACTGAAGAAAAGTGATGATCCAGTTGCAACTGATAAACAGGTAAAGGAAGTCGGCCCTAATATGTTGAGCGAAGGATATGTCAATACTACAGATGATGAGATACAGAAAGATGTTGTTTCAGAATGTGAGACAGATGAGTTGACGAAACAAATCACTGAAGCGATTATTCCAATAAGATCAAGAGGAAAGGGTGCAAAGAAAAACAAGGAAATCGCTAAAGCCTGCACAAAAATATTTTCTGATTCTGTAGAGAACAAATCGAACGATAACGTTACTTCTACGTCAGATGCAGGAATAACAAATATGCCAACAGAAAATAATGAAACCACTACAGATACTCAAACAGAGTATCTGTTTACCATTAATCCATCAACTGAAAATACCAGAGAAAGTGAAGAGATTCTTGCAATTAGAAGCCCATCTAAGAAATCTTCGCTAGTACATAAACATACAGAAGTTACAGGATCCACTGAATGTATAAATGAGTCTAAATCAGTTGCGCATACAAGAATAAATAAAAACATATTTGACGAAGTGGCTAAAATCCAACACGAACTACCTGATTTAAACCAACTCGATCCTGAAACAGAAAAAGAGATTGCTAATATTTCACAAGTGGTGGTTGATAAAACAGATCATGTTGATCACTCAGGACCAAAAGATGTTCCAAGGAATTGGCAGTTTCAATCTGATGTTCCTGTAAATGAAAATGATGTAAAAGTGGATTTAACAAGTGACAATGAGGACGACTATCATCTGGTACTAGAACTAAGTGAGGACGAAGAATCTTGTGATCAAGTAGACTTTGAATCACATTTTGAATCAGATTTGGAGTCCGATGATGATGAAGAGAGTGAGGATGAAGCTACTCGAGAACACGTATATGTTGATTTAACGGAAGGTGAACCACCACAAGAATCTACCATGAATGAACAACCAATCTATAATCAAGCTGACAGTTGTGAAAAAGAAACAGTTGTGTTGGATGAAATGACTACTTCACCGAATATAGTTCAAGAAACGACAACTCATTCAATGCCTGGACATGATGCTGATATCTTGAGTGAAAAAGAAACGGATACAGAGGTAAAACACAATGAAGAAATGGAAAATGAAAGAACAATGAAAGAGGTGGGGACTGACACAGCTGAACTTGAAGAAGATGATGCATGTAGTCCAAACAAGGAAGCAGAAATCGATACAGATAAAGTATCATTGGAGAGGTCTTCTATGAAACAGAATAACGATGTTGCCACAGATACAGCAAAAGTATCACCCGAGGAACCACATGAACTGTTTGCTAAAGACATTGAAGCATTGTCAAGTACGGTTGCTGTTGTAGAGAATCTGAATGAAGCTATAATGGGAAATGACAAGGACGTATTAAATATACATCCCCCAGAAGACAATTTTACTATATCGTTTAAAGACCATGATTTAAGTCGTCAGGACACAGAGGATTATGCAATGGCATCTAATGTTTCTGTGGTGAGAGACAAGTTCTCGATTGTGATTGATCAGCCAACATGGGATGTGTGTTTGCTAAGAAATGCTGAAAATGCTGAATTGGTTGATCAGTATGCAGGAATACATTCTATAACGGAGGAAGACAAATCCCTATTTAACCAGAATGAAACGGAAATTGGCTCAAAGAATGATACTAATGTGTTGTATAATTTTACTACTAACGACAAAACCATTACAACTATTGCAAAACCAAAGAAAAAGTACATGTCTGTTGCAAGGAAAAGGGAACTTGGGATGTCTGTCGCGGTAGAAAAGGAAAATGAAACGATGGTTGAGAATGAGCTGAACGAAAGCCTTGCGAATGATACAGAAATTGAGATTCAACATTTTGATAGACAGTTGAAGATTACGTTGCACCGAGTGGATGATAAAATAATCCAGGAAGCTATCGATGATATGAAACCCGGTGATAAAAACCACGATAATGTGTTAAAAGAAACTAAAATGCTCCAGGAAAAATCACCACTGAAGGGAGTAAAATCTCCGAAAAAGGCAGCGAAATGTCCGTCAACCAAATCAAAAGAATCGAAGAATATAAAATTGAAGGATGCACCATTGAACAAAGCTGGTGGAGAAATTATAAAGAACAAAACAAATGTGAAAAATATTATGTTAAAACCACCGAAAAAATCAGTGAAATTAAATCTAGGCAAACCGGCGGGGAAACCCAAAAAAGTTTCGCAAAAACTTAAAGTAAAACTAAACCTTGGAAAAAAGCCGACTGTAGCTACAAAACCGAAAGCAGCTGTCGCAAGTACTTCAACATGCACAGTACTTAAAACTACACACACCCAGTTGCCATATACAGTGAAATCTAAAACAAAAGCATTCCAAACTAGACAAAAACTGCTCAAAAAGTCTGTCAAAACCAAAAAGCCAAAGGATTCTTGGTATCAATGTTCTTACTGTAACTACTGGACAACACATCGTGAGAAGTACAAAAGGCATTACTTACGACACCACAAGCGAAAAGTTCAAAGCTATAAAGTGAATCCAATGAGCAGTAAGGTGGTTAAAGCCTCGATGGCTAAACGGCGTCTACTGAAACATAAAATAGTTGGTAAAAAGCTGCGCTATATGATCAAAAGTGGTTCAATTGTGGAGAAATTCATACGAGAAGAGCTTGTTAGTTTATCGTCCAAGGGAGGTCTCGAAACTTCATCAGTTAACAGTCTCACTTCACCATTCATTACACCACAGACTTCTCCATCAAAAATGCATTCTGATCATGAATATGCACAAGACAGTGATCACGATGACCATACTTCTGGTGTCTCTAATGATTTTACCAGAACTGGGAACCGGTCTGCTCTACCTAGTCCTGTAAGATCGACAAAATACGCATTCTTGAATAACCTGAATTTATCAGCAGTTCCAAGCACCAGTTCTACAGGGGAGCATTTTACCGTTGTAAAAACTACATTTTCACCGGGAGGAACCAAAATTTTCATTTGTCGGTCTCCACGGCGGGTTGTATCCAATGAAAATGAAACAGTGAAAGAGTTGGATTCATCACAGAATGATATATCAGAAAGTAGTTGTCACGAACTTATAACTGCAGATAAAGGTAGTGAAAATGTGTTGATCGATGATGGAAGTAATGATGATCAAGTAGATAATGTAGAAAATACTAAAGACAACACCATGGATATTCACACAAGAGATAATGAAGACACAGCTGTAGTGACAGCTCATGTACAATCTTTGTCTGTGGACGATGATGTTTCAACACTCAGAGAAGCAAATTCAGCAAGTATCGATTCTGTTACTGATTATGCTCACACATCCATTGATTCCCACAAAAAGTCAGTTGAGAGCAGAACTGAACTGGTCATCTCTGGGAGACGACTGGAGTTGAAACTATGGAGAATTGATAAGATAATGAATGATTGTAGATCTCAATCACCAACTGAACGCAATGGAAATGACTCAAATGGGAGTTTGTGTAGCGATATAAATAAAAGCAACTTCAAGATGGCAACCAGGTCCAAAGACAATATGTATAGTTCTGATGACAATGCTGTGAATTTATCTCTGATCAGCGATGCACAGGAAGCAACCATAACCAAAGACAATGATGCAGTAAATAATGTCGGTGAAACTATCGTTGTCTCAAATACTTCTGGAGAAAATGCCACAAATGAGAAAACAAATGTGTCTGAGGGCTTACAGAAAAATATACAGTTGTCTAAAGATGGAAACGCATACTCTCAAAATAAAAAAACTGAAGAACGGAATGCAAAACAATTGCAAAATAGCAATGACGGGAAAACATTTAAGATAGACACTTTTACAAATATAGAAAAAATGTGTAAAAATTTACTCCGTAGACAGAGTTCTCAAACTCAGACCAATAAAGGCACAGTACCATTAAAGAATCAGGCACGGAAGTCATCAAGTTGGAGCGTTCTTAGCAGCTGGCAGACAGATAGTGCTGATGAACAGGTGACAAATGAGAATGCTGAATGTGTGCGCTCAGTGGCCACTAATTTAGAATCAAAGAATGATTTCAATGTAGTTGATAATAAAATAACAGCGAACACTAAAGACGCCAACGTTGAATGGAGGAGCGAGCTCACGGCAGTAGCTAAATCGGTTAAAGATGATAATAAACCTGTAGCGAAGAAAAGAAAACTTGATGAAAGTGAAGTACTTAAAGTCAGTGGTGGGATAAAAACCAGGAAGCTGAGTGGTATTGCATTAGTACAAGATGAAACAAGGATAGATGCATTAGTACAAGATGAAACAAGAATAGAATCACCAATGACAAATAATGAATGTACACCACAATCATCTCAAGTACATCCTGTAATAATGGGAAATAAAACAAGAATGAAATCACCAAATCACCAAGGAAATGCAGAAACTATAGTCGATGAAATACCATTAGATGTTTTTAATGCACCTGGAGTTGACAGCACTACAGAAGAGGAGCCAAGTGACATCAGAGCCAGTCAAAATATATCTGAAGGAGAAAATAATACTCTTGCCAGAACAGAAACTCTGTTTCCCAAAGATACTGACATACCAATACCTGAAATGGAGAGTCAATGTCAAGAGAATGATACTACAAATGTCGAGATAAGCGAATCAAATGATGAACCTCCAATTGTATTTACAACTCTTCCATCAACAACAGATGTCATTACATTGGTTGACAAATCCACCATAATAGACATTGAAAGTCAAAAAGATCCTGAGAAAAAGGTACAGGAGGCAAACGAGAAATTACCACTGGGAAGTTCCAGGCCACTAATGCAGACTATCACTGATGCCGATGCACCACTAAACGATGAGCAAGATGTAGAAATGAGTAAACCTGACACCAAACAAGCAGGAACTGACACATCTCCAATACCAAATGCACCGACTGTTTCCAGTAGTTGCAAGTCACCGGTACCAATAGCATTACCTGATGTAGGAGATGTAGAAGGTAAAACACTGGACATACCAACAAAACCTGTACTGGAGGCAAAGGAGAATTACCTGAGAAGTTTCATCAAAATGAAGACACGGAAACAAACCGATGTATCGGCTAAACCAGTTGGAATCTTACGAAGTCCCAGAGTTTTGAAAAAAGACGTGTTAAAAAGTCCTAAAGAGTTACAAGGAAAAACATTGGTTAAACCAGTGCTCCCAGCAGATACTGATATATCATTATCTGAAGCAACCGCCTCGACAAATGATATCCATAGCATTGAAAAGGAAGTTACTGTGGTTAGCAGTAAAATTGTGACGGATCCCAGGATACGGACACAGAGGAACAAATTATTGACGAGTAATACTAGCTCGGTATCAGAAACAGTTACTGAGACCGGTGTATCAGTGGAAGTCATGGATATCGAAGATGTACAAAACAGACCGGCTGATAATACCATGAACACCCTGAAAATTACAAGTGAACAACCTCCAGTAATAGAGGCGATGATTCAACTTTCGCCCATGTCAAGTTCACCAGAAACAACAAATGATGAAACCATAGAAAATATGGAAGTTGAAATGCCAAAGAAACCTGTACAATTAATGATGGACAGAATGCTGAGAAGTAACACTGTGATGAAGACACTAAAGGAAACCATTGTTGCAAGGACAATTACTGATACTGAAACCACAGACACGCCTACCATATCCTCTAATCTTCAAGTTGCCTCAACAAATGAAGATGGTGCATTACACAATCCAAAAGGGTTAGGAACGAAGACAGTAGTTAACACCCCTCCACTTACCGATAGTGATATACCTATACTTGAAAGGCATACACTATGTGAAAATAGTGAGAAATCTCCAAGTGGGAATTTAGGCTTGTATAGTGAAACACCACCAATTCTAAGTAAGACACCTATATTGTCAAAAGATAATAAAATCGCATCTGCAAACGAAAGTATGCAAAATCAAGAATCAAACCTTACTAGGACAGTAAAGGATGGAAACGTAGAACAAGAAATAGTGGACAGATTTGTGAGAAGTAGTACTCGGTCAATGACACATGAGACAAATATGTCAAAGGACAGTAATACTAGTGACTCTAGAATTCCCATTGAAACTACTACAGCTGCTGTATCATCTAAAACAGATGGTACTCCGAGAAAAGAACTTGGTATTGTAAAAAGTTCAAAAGTTTTACAAGGCAAAATATCAAAAAGAACCCATGTGCATAGAAAACATGTTTCTGACGTTCATAGTAAAGTTGATGTGAATATGTCACCTTTACAAAGTGCTAAGCAAACACTACTGTCTGATAATGCCAAAAGTATTTCTCAGAAAAAACAAAGAAGAAACAAGGAAGCAAATCCAAAACGCGACCCAAATATGTCCACAAACGGCAGTAATACCAATGACTCTAAAGTTCCCATTGAAACAACCACAGTTTCTGTAGCATCAAAACCTGAAGCCACTCAGATTAAAGAACATGGTGTTGCAGAAAGTTCAAATATATTGCAAAGCAAAGTAAGTCGCTCGTCAAAAAGATCCTTGCAGAGAAAACATTCTGACGATGTTCATAGTAAACCGAACATACAAAGTAAGTCCCCAGTACGAAGTACACAATTACAACTCTCCGAAGGTAATGACAAACGTGATATGGAGAAAAAACATACAAGAAACAATGAACCAAGTCCAAACGCTATATGTACAAACAAACCTACACCAGAAATACCATCAAAACAGGTTGCTTTAATTGAGAATAGCAAAATTGTAGATGAAGAAAACACAACCGTTGAAGTACCCAAGACTTATGGAACGAGAAGTAAATCACCTGGTCAAGCATCTAAACAATCCAATGCATCAGAGAAGGATAACACTGTTGATGTACAAAGTAAAACACCTAGTAAAGGACCAAAGGAATATACTGCGCCAATAAAAGATAGTAAACATTCAGTTGCACAAGGTCAAAAGAAACCTTCGCTGAAAAAGAAAAGTAAATCTAAAACCAAAATATTGGCTACTTCACCATCCCCCGATCTGGTTGCATCAAATGAAAAGGCAAAACAGGCAGAAAAGTCAGAAATGGATCGTGTGGTAACAAAAAAGATACATGATACGAGAACAAAGGTACCTATTGTACACAAACCACAAACTATACAGACAACTGTCATTACAGACACGGACATGTCGCACATAGGAGAGGCAGTTGCTCCAATTTCAAACGAACCTGACAACTCATCTACTACAGCTCATACAGAGAAAGTCATTGTTGAAGGGATAGTCCAAACTGACAGTACTGACAAACGAAATAAACAAAAGGCAACAAAAGTTAAGGACAGTCAACCGATTGAGTCCTCCGTGGGTGCGAAACCTCCTTCATTTAAAGTCCTGAAAAAGTCACGACACCACTTAAAAAAATTGTATGTCAGACCAAAGTCATTGGCTGCAACCACTAAGACAGCCAGAGTTCCACGTAATACTAGTTCTATAACTGAACCTGATGCTGTTCCGAGTACTAGGGCCCACAGACGTAAAAGGACAGATACAGACGATGTTAATGAACCGAACATCACAACATCGAATACAACCATCAATAAGGATAATAGTGCTTTCCATGATTCACCCGTGGCAAATACTGATCCACATTCTTCTGATGAGGATGGCAACAACACCACACCTTCCAGTAGATCTATCTTTGATGTCTTTTCATCGCTCAGTAATACAGACATCTCTGCTACGATAACATCTCAAAGTGCACCGAGACATAGCCAGAATACATTCAGCACTGATAACGACCTATCATCGGATGTACTTGATTCACTGAAAGAATTCCCTCTTGCTAACAAAACCACGAGGAGATTTTCCGGCAAACCATCTCGAAGCAAACCATCTCGAAGCAAACCTGACTTTGCGAATGCTTGCTGTTATCAGTGCATGTTCTGTACATTCAGTACCACCGACAGCGGATTGTTTCAACTTCACTACCGCAGCAAACATCAGTACGATTACGAGGAACCCTGTGAAGGAATACCACTGGAAGGAATATTTTATGGATTGGGTGAAGACTTTCACGGAGATTCTACAAGTGGTACACAAGATGACAGTGAGAGTTCCCCACCGAAACCTTACATCAAAATTGAAATCAGCGACGATGACGATTACATGGAACAAAATTTCGATGAATCGCATCTAATAATGAATGAAAATCCCGCCGACGATCTTGTACCACATCCCATTGGTAACATTACACGAAACACGACCAGTAGAAAACGATCTATTACACAGAATAAAACCAGTAACAAACGGACAAAAATTAGCAAAACGTTGACACGCGTATCCACTTCTGCTACAATAACATCACAAAGTGGTCAGAAACACGACCGAAATACCTTCACAAATGATAACGATAACGACCTTGCGACTGCCGTCACGGAAAGTCTCAAGGAGGAAGGTCTCATCGTTAACCCAAATATGATTTACTCGAATCTTAATACAAAAACAGCGAAACAATCCCAGAAGATTCCAAAATCACCAGAAGGATATATCTGCCGAGAGTGTGGTGCAATATTCACACGAGAGGATAATCTCCGACGTCACATGATCGTCCATACAGGTTCGCGTCCATATCGCTGCCATTTATGTACGTTCACTGCGACAACAGAATACAACCTTAAGGTTCACTCGCGAGTACATACTGGCGTGAAACCGTATTCCTGTCCATTCTGTCCGTATCGAGCGAACCAACACAGTACGTTACGGTCTCATGTGTATCAGCACACAGGAGAAAAGCCTCTATATTGTACACTTTGTGATTATCGATGTCGGCACGCCAGTAGTTTGATCGATCATGTAAGGCGTCATCATCCGGTTTAAACGAACCAAATTTTCTGTGGTTATGTGCCAAAAATTAATGGTGTTGATATAATGTACGATGATCATAATGCAAAACGATGGATTCAATTAAAAATGTAAGACTGAGTGTACAATACAGTGCAATTATTACAAACAGTGAGAGTCATCTACTTATGTCCACTATGTGGTACTGTAACAGAGCCCATGGTAAATTTTTGTTGTTTGTTTATACTGGTCATTTTGCAGTTGATGTTGCGAAATTTGTTTGTCATTACTAAACAATGTTAATTGTGTTGCGGCTTGTTATTTACTGGAAATTGTTCTTTAAATTCTCACCTCTACCGTTGTAAACATAAGACTATAATGTATTATGTATTATTAAAATTACTTTGGAAATTATTATTCATCCAGTTGTTCAACATATTGAAATTTATAATTACAATTTACTGGACTAACTTGTTAAACAGTAAACGATTCGATAGCCTCTCGCTATCTTGGTCACTACACCGACTGATCCACTGGTCTCGTCACGTCTGGTTGCACACTATGGTCACGTGAGAGATGGCAGGAAATCTGACTAATGATGTGATCCCATGCGTGTGACAATTGAAAGTGTAGGCCCGGTGTTTGTTCTAGTTTGGTTGTTCCAATCGCTCCAAATTCTCTTTCAAGAATGGTGACGTCATCGAATGTGCTTGAGTCTCCTGTTAACATGTTGCCTGCATGTGAGTCAAAGATGTCTCCATAGCTGGGTTTGGAGTGCTGGAAGAGTTGTGCTTTTAATGCTTGCTTGGTTTCACGCACATAGGCTGCGTCACAAACAGGAGGGCCTACGCTTTCAATTATCGCACATGTGGGATTGAATCATTAGCCAGATTTCCCGCCGTCTCTCATGTGAGCATGTGTGTAACCAGACGTGACGAGACCAGTGGATCAGTCTGTGTAGTGACCAAGATAGCGAGAGACTATCGAAACGTGTACTTTTTTAACAAGTTAGTCCAGTATATTGTGATTATAAATTTCAACATGTATTATGTAATTTATGTATAAAATTAGGGTCAAATGTTTCTATTACGAGTATATCAATACTGTGGAACTAAGGTGTATGTGTGGAAAATACTGCAGTGCTATTGTTTTAGGTTATTATATACAGTATAGAATGGACAACATTGTTAATTTGTGATTGATATTGTGCTTATAACTAAAATATGCTTTAGAGTAATGTAGGTTGGACGTTGGAACAGAAAGACAACCCATGAAAAATGCAACATACACAAAGAAGTGGATAAAACTACACACAGTAGAGGTACATAATAAAGAAATGCACACGTACACATGAGTGACATGGCCAAGTAAACACAAAATTACACACAGGAGATATACACATGGAAGAAATGTACATAAGAGATATATACACACAGGAGAGGTGTATGCACACAGGAGAGTTGTACACACAGGAGAGTTGTACACACAGGAGAGTTGTATTCACAAGAACATGAACGGTGTACATACATGAGAGGTGTGCACACAGGAGAGATACACACACGAGAAATTTATATGAGAAATGTACATGCATGGGAGATGTACACACAAGAGCTGTCTACACAGGAGAGATGTATGCATAGATGTGCACACATAGGAGAGCTACATGAGAGATATTCAGGCAACGTATCCATGCGTGAGAAGTGCACATGCATGTGTATGTCCATGTCCACGATATGTGTACACACAAGAGTGATATAGGCCTACACAGTGGAGATACACATATACGAGTGGTGTACACACAGTAGAGGTACACACAGGAGAGGTGTACATGCAAGATAAATGTACACACAGGAGAGGTGTACACACAGGAGAGGTGTACACACAGGATAGGTGTACACACATGAAATATGGGAGGTGTACACACAATAGAGGGGTACACACTGGAGAGATGTACACATGTAGTACACACATGAGAGGTGTACACATATGAGAGGTGTACACACATGAGAGGTGACACATGAGAGGTATTCATGTATGAGAAGTGTATGTACAGGTGTACATATAAGATATGTGTACACACAGTCGAGGTACACACATGAGATGTACACACAGGAGAGGTGTGCATACAGGAGAGGTGCACACAGGAGAATAAATGCCTGCATGTTAATATTTTATGCATACAGGGGAAGTGCACAAATGATACCTAGTATTGTACCTACTCGCTATATCCATCATTGCCTGTTTCATACAGTATTTTCGTTGGATATTATATTGAAAGATTTATTTTATTTTTGTTACTCTTCCATAAACATTTTTCTTTTAGTTATTTGTTAAATTTTATGTCATTTCCATTTGATATTACCGATGTACCTTGTAACAATTACTTGTAAATATGTATGATATAGAATTTAGTCTTGGCTATGTACAAAAGTGCAATACCGTGAATACGTACTAGAATACTTTATAAAATTCTTCCTTATTGACATACATGTACTTAATGGAACAGTGCTAAAGATGGCACATTGGCTTTAAAATAGTGCTTTACCATGATAAACACATATCCATCACATATCTTCAATTCATCAGTGCTAAAATTCAATTTTGAGGTCATGTAACTGATCAATTTGTTGGTATTTTTGTGTCTTTGTGTTGGATGGCGGATGCAATCTATGTCTAAACAAAAACACAAGTATTTTATAATGCAAAATAATAGTAAAGTACTACGGTAATTTCTCAGATGTTTCATCGGGTCTAAATTCTCAAATGTTTGTGGCATTTTCCCTGTGTTTCTGTAATTCTCTTGGACAATGAACTTACCCCTAATTGCCTCCACTAGTTCAGTGGCTAAATTGAGCAGCTGTGGACTGGGTAGCCATCGTACGAATTCTGCTAGCTTCTTCTCTCTGCCTTCGCTTAATGGAAGATTTAAATATTCCTGCCCATGTCCGGTGGTTTTCTCCGGGTTCTCCGGTTTCCCCGCCATGATACCATCTAACTTTTGGTCACTTTACATGTAGCCCCTATATGTGGTGTTGGACATAGGTTGGAGTGCTAGCCACGGGCAGCCCCAATGGGTAGCACTTTTCTGTCAAATATTTTCGAACGGATGTTGAAATAAGTGAAATTCACTTGGCTGAAAATGGGGCACGGTTGAATTAAGTGGGTAATGAAATAACTGAGAAAT
>WNLI01226056.1:0-19140 GCA_025802215.1 Wirenia argentea | reverse complement strand
TCGGACGACCAGTTGATGGCGGGCGGGCCTTTGGACAGCGAAGTACCGCGTTTCGTTTACAACGAGACTAGTGGTCTTTGGGGAAGGGAAGGGGTGCTGCAATTGGATGCGACCGGCAAATTTTATGAAGCCGATGTTCGTCATTTTTCAACCATCAATACTGATATACAAAAAAGTGGTCAGTCGTGCGTGCGTGTCAGCAGCGAAGGCATGACTGTGCCATTCGAGTTGGACGTAGTTGTACCAATTCCCAATGCTGCGCCGGTGCAGCGTACCGGCACTATAAGTGCCAATGGCATTTACGATTTGATCATCAACTTACCTAACGGCACAGAAATCACGCTGCTAGCCTATAACGTGGTGAACAACCAAGTGGTACCACAGGGTCTTTATTCCGTTGATACTAATGGGCCGCAAACCGGTAGTCCTAGCGCACCTAATTTCTCGGAGTGCCAAACTAAAGTACTGCTGGAACCCGTATCCATACCCGCGCCCGGTGCGGATGCGTTTCTACACGGCTTGTATTCCTTTGCTGCTACCAAGGTACAGGAACCGGCGCCGAATAACGGAATTCCGAATCAGGCACTAAAAGACCAATTAGAAGACGCGACTATCGACTATTACAATACGGTTGATCCGCGTGGTTTGCGCAATAACTTTGCTAAGTTCAAAGCGGCCAATGGTCTAGGCGCTACTCCCAACACACAGCTGAAAGCCAACTACGGCCCTGCTGATGAAGTGCGAGCGGCCTATGCAAACGCGATTGATCTCGGATTTGGGCGCGATATGCACGGTAAGCGCACTCTGGCCAGTGATGGTGAATGGGATATTGCTTTTTACGTGACAAACTACGGCAGCATCGATACAGACGATACGGTTGATCATCAGCAAGCGGTAGATCAGGACCCGGATCAGGTTGTCGCCACGGTGGCCATGGAATGGTCTCGACTCGAGGATGCGCCGGTGGCGGATTTTGACTATTATGATCCTGACAACATCGACGTGGACCCGAACAACCCCAATGCACCGATTGTATTTACCGATGGCGAGCGGGTGGTTAAGTATTATGTGTACAACAAAGCTGGAAATCCGGTGTTCGCCGCAGATCTTGACGGGCGCGGTGTTCGGCCGATTCCCCAGCTGTGTATGATCTGTCACGGCGGTGCCTATGATGACGGTTTCGAAACAGGCGTTCCAGCCTTTAGCGATCCGAGCGACGTTAAATTGGGTTCCGTTATGTTGCCTTTTGATATCCACGGCTACACTTTTGCGGGAACCGCTCCGGCGGCTTTCTCCAAAAACGGCCAACAGCTTGAGTTTTCTGAACTCAATGATATGGTAAACGATACCGAGCCTGGAGCGGCAATTGAGGAGATCATCGACAAGCTCTATGATCCAACCAATCCTGCCGGAGCGGATCATCAGGTAGAAGATTTTGTTGCATCAGGCTGGAGTGCAAACCCTGCGCATGAGGATATGTACCTGAATGTGGTTAAACCGGCCTGCCGTGTATGCCACGCATCGCGCCCATTGGAAGCCACGGCGACGCCTGGTGTGTTCAGAGATTTGCGGATGCATGAGGCATCGACGTTTCTAAAAACAACAGCACAGGGTGGAATCGCAGGGGCGACATCAACTCGCGTGTGTGACACTCGAGAAATGCCGCATGCACTTGCCACCTATAACCGTTTCTGGTTTAGCTACAATCCTCTAAGTCCGGCGGAAGGAACGTTGTATCAGCCGTCGCGCTTGCAGGCATTTTTCGACGGTGTGGTTGAGCCTACGCTCGGAGGCGAGTTGGGCAACAACTGCTTCGTGACACCGGATGCAGATGGCAGCGTGATCGAAGAGCCGGCCACGCTCAGTATCTTGCAAACGAATGTGTTTAACGGCTGCTCAAATTGTCATGGGGGCCCTTTTCAAGGCATAAATATGGATCTGAGTGACGGTAATAGCCGTGCGTCGATCCGCAACGTGCTGTCTCAGGAATCTACCAACGGTCTTGATCGCATTGAGCCGAACAATCCGGCAACAAGTTATCTTTATAAGAAGGTAACGAGCTCAGTGGCCAGCAATGAGTGCAGTCCAGTGCAAGCTGGGCAAAACTGCACAGATTCCATGACACCTCCATCAACCGGGATCTCCACCGGCAATCAGGAAGATATGGCCGAATGGATTAATGAGGGCGCGCCCAATAACTAGTGGACATCGTTTGATCAAGTGAAAGGAAGAAATAGCGCTACGGTTTGTTAAAACCGTGGCGCTATTTATTTTCTTTAGTGCGGCTAAATCTAGTCTTAGGTTTGCTGAATTACACTCTCTTCAGCGCGCCTTAGTTAGTGTGATAGTTGGGCAAATTTTCTCGGGCCACCCGGCTCGCTAGAATCTGTCTACACTAATCTCCAAGCCGCCTATCAAACGATTTCGTAAATCGCGCGGATCGATAATTTCATCATAAGCCATGCTATCGCCTGCGCCCCAGGCTGCTTTTTCTTCCAGCGACTGTAGCTTTTCCTGAGTAGCTGCATCCATTTTTGCTGCAGCCCCACCGCCTTTTGCAGGTACGCCGCCGAGACTAATTCCTGGCAGTGCTAGGGTTAAGGTCTGTTGATCAAATGGGTTCATTGCCATTATGGAGCTACCAAAGCCATACGCCTTTCTCAACGTCACGTGTAGTTTAGGTGATTTGAGATTGGCTTGCGCTTGATACATTCTGGCCGCCGCCAGCATCGTTCCATCACGCTCTGAGTGGCTGCCAGGCATTATTCCCGGATTGTCGGCCAAGAATAGTGCGGGCATTTTGAACTCTCCGATAGCGTTAATAAAGCGTGCCGCTTTATCGGCTGCCGCTCTGTCTAATGAGCCGGTCAGAACTAACGGTTGGTTGGCAATTATTGCGGTGGCGAATCCGCCAATTCGAGCGAGGCCGACAACAATATTGGCACCATAGTCCGCCTGAATTTCAAACCAGCTAGAATCATCTGCAATTGCTTCAATCACCTTTTTCACATCGTAGGTGCTCTTTTGATCTTTGGTGATTAGTTTAAAAATCTCGTCCACTTTTCTTAGACCCCTATCAGCACCGTCAGCAATGCGGGTACAGGGTTTGGAGATATTTTGCGGGAAATAACTTAAATACTGACGCGCCGCTGAAAATGCCTGCTCTTCAGTAGCCACGCGATTATGGGCGACACCACTGACCCGAGTGTGTACGGATACGCCGCCTAGCTCCTCTTTGGTCACAACTTCACCGAGCGATTGCTTAACCAAAGGTGGACCCGCAGAGAACAGAGCTGAACCGTCAACCATCACAATAAAGTCCATTAGTAACCCTGAGAGTGCACCATGGCCTGCGGACGGACCCATTATTAAGGCAATTGTAGGTACCTTTCCCTTTAGTTGTGCAAGAACCTGGAGATCGTTAGGTGTATAGGGGTGCCGCTGCATTCCGTTGGAGGCACGCTCGCCCGCACCATCTAACATCAACACTAGCGGTATTTTTTCTTGTAAAGCCAATGTGGCAAAACGCAGCCGTTTGGCGTGCGCGCCAAAGCCGATGGAACCACCTTGAACGGTAAAGTCTTCGGATGCCACTACAATTGAACGGCCATCTATTTTTGCGATGCCACCAATAATTGCATCAGCCGGAGCAGCAGGAAAATCATTGTGGCTTATGCCGCCGACAAGTGAGCCCATCTCTTGAAAGCTATGCTCATCAACCAGGCCATCAATTCGTTGGCGCGCGTTTAGGAGCTTGTTACGCGCTCGGTCTGCCAATTTTTTGTCTCCACCCATTGCGGTGGCTGTTGCCTTCCTATTTGTGAATTCCTCCATCACCTCTTTCCAATCGTCAAACATGTTCTACCTCGCTTGTTATTTGGTTTTGTTGCCCCTTGTATGCTGGTTATTGGAGCCATGCCGAATCATTAGGTAGCGATTATTATACTGACCCTGTATGCAACGATCAGTTTTTTAAGTAGGGACAAAATGGTAACCGAAATGAAGGTTATTTTTAGATTGATCTGAATTGAGTTCGGCGTTAGTCTCTTTATGAAAGTGACCGGTTCTCAGCGTGATAAAGATAGAATTTGATTAATTGAGTGATGTTTTAAACTCAGGAGAATTCTAGCCAACGACGTATTGAGAGCAAACAGACGACCACTGGATAACGAAATAGAGTAAATAGCATGGCCGCAGAACTGATTAATGAATTTGAAACAACTATAGAAGAAAGCTCTAACCCTTATACGTTCGGAGCCTGGACACCTAATCACAAGGAATTTAATGCCACCGATATGGAGGTTATAGGGTCGATTCCAAACGACGTGGAAGGTGTGTATTTACGCAATACAGAGAATCCTGTTCACGAGCCTATTGGTCGCTATCACCCATTTGATGGCGATGGCATGATTCACAGCATCTTTATAAAAGAAGGTTCTATTTCTTATAGGAATCGGTTTGTAGAAACCAAAGCCTTCCTAGCTGAACAGGAAGCGGGGCGTTCTTTATGGGCTGGCTTGGCGGAGCATCCGTCGCGATCAACTCGGCCAGGCTGGGGCGCACAAGAAGCGCTAAAGGATTCTTCGTCAACCGATATTATTGTGCATGCTGGGAAGGCCTTATCTACCTTTTACCAATCAGCGGAAGGCTATCGTTTAGACCCCGTAACGCTTGAGCAATTTGGAACCGAAGGTTGGGTTCCAATAGATGGGATTTCAGCGCACCCTAAGGTAGATCCCCGTACCGGCGAACTGCTGTTTTTCAATTATTCAAAACACGCGCCCTATATGCATTATGGCGTAGTGGGTGCCGACAACAAACTAGTGCATTACACGCCGATTCCGGTTCCCGGGCCTAGGCTGCCACACGACATGGCGTTCACTGATAATTATTCAATCATGAATGACATGCCATTGTTTTGGAATCCGGAGTTACTCGAGAAAGGCATACATGCCGTCGAGTTTTACCCGGAAATGCGCTCTCGGTTTGCGATAATTCCGCGCTACGGAAATCAGGATGAAGTAAGGTGGTTCGAGGCCGATCCAACTTATGTTTTGCACTGGACTAACGCCTACGAGGAAGGCGATGAGATTGTATTAGACGGGTATTTTCAGGAGTGCCCAAAACCACCGAGCCATCCATCGGCGCCTGCGGGCTTAGCGCGTATGATGGGGTATTTAGCAAATGACCTGATGTTGCCACGATTACACCGATGGCGTTTTAACCTGAAAACCGGCGAAACAACAGAACAGCGATTGAATGAGAATACGCGTGAGTTTGGCGTAATCAATGCACTGTACCAAGGGCTTAAGTATCGATACGTTTACAGTGCAATTAACACGCCAGGGTATTTTCAGTTTGATGGATTATCTAAAGATGATTTAGAAACCGGCGAGCAACAAGATTACATGTTTGGTGATCAACGATTTGGTAGTGAGCCGGCGTTTGCACCAAGAGCTAATCCACAAAGTGAAGATGACGGCTACGTGGTGACGATCATTACGGATACCAAACTGGACCGCTCTGAGTTTCTGATGTTCGACGCAAAAGACATCACCGCAGGGCCAATTTGTCAGGTGATATTGCCGCATCGAATATCCAGTGGAGTACATGCCACCTGGGCGCGTGGCGAAGAATTGAAAGTCCCAGCGTAAGCTTGATGGTAGGTACCGATTAATGGAGCAAGCATATATCTATGACGCCATCCGTACACCGCGTGGCAAAGGGTCGCCCAAAGTAACAGGAGCGTTGTCTGACGTATCGCCGTTTGAGTTGCTGCAAACCCTCTATCAAGCGCTAGAGCAACGCACAAAACTAGACAGAAAATTAGTTGAAGACGTCATTCTAGGTTGTGTGACGCAGGCAAAGGAGCAAGCGGGCAATATTGCAAAGTCTTCTTTGATGTATGCGGGATGGCCGGAGCAAATCTCTGGAATGACGGTGCAGCGCTATTGCTCATCAGGCCTGGATGCAATCAATATTGCTGCCATGAAGGTTAATGTGGGCCAAGCAAAATGCGCTATTGCGGGTGGTGTGGAAATGATGTCGCGCGTGCCGATGATGTCGGATCGTGCTTCTATATTTTTGGACGCGGAATTAGCTGCTAAATGCCAAATGATAATGATGGGCAGTGGCGCTGATTTGATTGCATCGCTTCACAATGTGAGTCGAGAGCAAGCTGATGAAGTTGCATTTCTCAGCCACCAGCGGGCAGACAAAGCTAGATCTGAGGGTTGGTTCAAATCAGTAATTCCAGTGTTTAACAAAAACACCGGACAACTTTTGGAGCATGATGAATGCATTCGCCCCCAGACTACGATGGAAAGTTTGGCTGAGTTAATGCCGAGTTTTACTGAATTAGGGGAGGCCGGAACTGATGCTTTACAACTTGCAGGGCACCCGCAACTAACCTCCATTAATCATATTCATACCGCTGGCAACTCACCCTCATTGGCTGATGCGGCGGCTTTGGTTTTGGTGGGGGATAAGTCTTTACAGACGGCAGGACTCAAACCAAGAGCTAAAATTCTCGCCACCGCAACAATCTGTGGTGATCCTTTAGAGTCTGTTTCAGGTTGCGCAGCGGCAACCGAAAAACTGATGTTTGAGGAAAGTTTGGGCGTCGATGATGTGGATCTATTTGAGTTACATGAAGCTTTTGCCGCTACGGTTATCAAATGTAAGCAACGGCTGAATTTGAAAGACGAAAAGCTCAATGTGAATGGAGGGGTCATTGCTCTGGGGCACCCAATGGGAGCAACCGGCGCAATTATGGCTGGCACTCTGATAGATGAGTTAGAGCGCAGAGGATTAAGGCGCGGGATAGTCGCTGCTAGTGGCGCTGCGGCTACCGGCACTGCGATGCTTCTGGAACTCGTTTAATTTATACCACCAATCTTTACTTCGTCATCCATTCACCAGGAAGTGCACCCAAATACTGGCAAAATAACCCAGCGCTATTGCTGGCGTCCATTTTAAATGGCTGAAGAACGTGTATTGTCCACGGGCTTGTCCCATCAGAGCAACACCCGCCGCTGAACCCACAGAGAGCATGCTGCCACCAACGCCTGCAGTGAGGGTTACTAACAGCCACTGGAACTCAGACATCTCTGGGTGCATGGTGAGCACGGCGAACATCACTGGAATATTATCGACGATCGCTGACATGATGCCGACCAGCACATTGGCAGTTGTTGGCCCGAGCTCGCCATAAACAAAGCCGGAAGCCACACCCAGATAGCCGATAAAGCCCAGTCCGCCAACGGCCATTATCACACCGTAGAAAAAGAACAAGGTGTCCCACTCTGCGGTGGCTATGTGATCGAAGATATCGAATTTATCAGGGTCGTGATTACCAGGAGGTGTTTCTAGGCTATCGATATTAATATGCTCACTTCTTTTCAGGAAGAAGCCATAAAATTTAAGATAGGCAAGACCCAACATCATGCCAAACACCGGAGGTATGTGGAGAAAGTTGTGAAAACTGACTGCGGTAACAATGGTTAATAAAAACAATCCGACAATCGGTAAGCCTCCGACTTTTATAGACTGGCCGCTCACAGACTGATCTTTAGATGGGCTTCCAGTTGGTACAAAAAAGTGCATTATTGCGGCTGGCACTACATAGTTGACAACCGAGGGTACAAAAATCTTAAAAAATGTAGTGAATTCAAGAATGCCTTTCTGCCACACCATCAGCGTCGTGATGTCTCCGAACGGGCTGAACGCGCCGCCTGCGTTGGCAGAGACCACAATATTTACACAGGCAATGCCGACAAACTTGGGCTGATCTTTGCCAACCGTCATGACAACTGCACACATGATTAGCGCTGTGGTGAGATTGTCTGCAATTGGTGAGATAAAGAAAGCCAATATGCCGGTAATCCAGAACAGCTTGCGGTAGCTGAACCCTTTGGCGACTAACCAGTTACGCAGTTCATCAAAGACACCCCGCTCTATCATGGCGTTGATATAGGTCATCGCCACCAATAAAAAGAAAAAGAGCTCGGCGTACTCTAGGAAGTTGTGTCGAATGCCTTCCTCTACCGCGTGCGTCAGTCCCTGCGAGTTATACGCCAGCGCGATTAATATCCAGATGACGCCTGCAGCTAGTAATACTGGCTTTGATTTTCGCAGGTGTATCTTTTCTTCAAAGATCACCAGCACATAGGAAAATGAAAAAATGGCGATTGCGGCATAACCAACCCAGTGGGTCGTTAAATCCAGCGTCATTGCTCCACCTTCTGATGCAAGTGCGACAAGCGGCGTGAACATCGCCGTCAGTAGAACCACAATAGATGTTAGTAATAAATTACGATTGGAGGGCACGTATTTGCGAATTGTTGGATACATTTTTATTCTCTCCGTCAGAGTGTGAGAAGGGTTAGTAAGTCTCTATTTGAGTGTTTGGTCTGTTTAAATTATCGATCTAAAACAATATATTCATCATTAACATTAGGACCACTAGAAATAGGATTGTCATAACTCCACCTGCACGTACAAAATCTATGACCTTGTAACGGCCCGGGCCCATAATTAGGGCATTCACCTGATGAGTCGGCAGAATAAAGGAGTTTGACGTAGCCAGTGCTACGGTCAGCGCAAACACCGCAGGGTCAGCACCGGCAGTCAGGGCTAGATTAACCGCTAATGGCACTAGCAAAACAGTTGCCCCGACATTCGACATTACCAAGGTAAATACGGTGGCTAGAATTGCGATGATCAACTGCAGCAACCAGATGGACGGGTTATCAATATGGCCGATCAATTCATCAGCGATCCAGGCGGCGGTTCCGGTCGCTTCTACTGTGGCCCCGAGTGGAATCAGGCTGGCGAGCAAAAATACCGTTTTCCAGCTGACCGAATAGTACGCTTCTTCAGCGCTCAACACCTTAGTGAGAATCATCCCAAGTGCACCCACCAGAAGCGCCACAGACAGGCGAAGTTCAGTAAACAGGATGAGTGCTAGGGCGATTATAAGGAACGCAAATGCGTGCAACGCTTTATGCACTCGCACTTCTTCGTGCGGGTACTCACTGGTCACTACGACATAACTCTTAATCACGTGTAAACGCTGTAGACTATCCCAATCGGTGTAAACAACCACTGTATCACCAGCTTCAAACGGCATGCTGCGCACATCCTGCCCCTCGCGCAAAGTGCCATCGCTGCGTATTATCGCCAGCGTCGAGATGCCGTGACCACTGCGCATACCTAGGTCTCGCGCTGATTCACCCACCATCGGGGATGTGGGGGTTACTACCATTTCGGCAAGCCCCGAGTGATGTGGTGCAAGCGAGTCTGCGAATTGCTCGAATTTGGGCTGCACGATCAAGCCCATATCCCGTGCGAAAGCTTCAAGCGCATCCACTTCGCCGATCCAGGCAACCATATCGCCCTCTTCAATTTTCATGTCGAGCAATAAGCCACCTGGCCCCATCCGAAGATGCCTGCCCGAGGTTACGGCAATAGTTCTGACCCGGTAGCGGGTTTCGAAATCATCCAGGGTCTGGCCGATCAGGGGGCTTCCCTCAGGTACGTCCATTTCCCTTATCGCGTAATCAAGTCCATAAGTTTCTTTAAAATATTCCGTTGAATTGCTGGCTGCACGATGTCTGTCTAACGTATGTGGCAAGACATAGCGACCAAAGAGTACAAAATAAGCAATGCCGGCTAGAACGAGTGCAATACCAATTGGCGTGACTGAAAAAAGCCCAAAGGTGCGCATTTGCTGATCTGCGCTTAAATGGATATTTGAATTTGCAATTAGGTCATTAAGCAAGATCAGAGGGCTTGACCCTACTAATGTCAATGTTCCGCCTAGAATTGCGCAGAATCCCATCGGCATTAATAGCCGAGAGATTGAAATTGATGCTCGCGCTGATATTCGGCCGACCACTGGCAGGAACAGCGCTGCAGCGCCGACATTCTGCATAAAGCCTGAAATCGCTCCGACGGTACCGGAGATTAACGGGATAATCCTTTTTTCAGTGGTTCCACCAAGCTGCATTATATGTTTTGCGGCGGTGTTCATGATCCCCGTCTTGTCTAGGCCGGCACCTATTATCATCACCGCGATGATCGACATTACCGCATTGCTCGAAAACCCAATAAATAGGTTGTTGATATCGACCAGCCCCTCTGAGAGCCCCATCACTGGAGCGATCAGTGTGGTAACACCCAGAAAAACCATCACTGAAATTGCCGCGATATCGATGGGGATAATTTCAAAGGTAAACAGAAACACGGTCGCTAGCAAGATGCCCAGTACCCAGGCAATTTCTATGGTGGGAGCGATGCTGGCCAAATAAAGACCAAGCATGAGAAACGATATTGCCGCTACGACTAGGCTTATTGCACGACGTCTCTCTATCACTCAAACCTCCAATAACTGAATTCTCGGAAAAAGGGCAAACTAATCAGCACAGCGCATCAAGAGTAGACGGCATGCTTTCAGTCTTTGATAAGCATACATCAAAAGAGTACCGGAAGGATTGCTGCCCTTTTGCCATCTACCAGAGCCCAAGTAATCGGCGGGCGGCAATATTTAAAGTACAATTGAAGCGATAGTTCACCGTGTGTTGATATTCGCTGTTTTGCATAGCAAGTATTTGACTAACCGTGCTGGCATGAAAAAAGTGGCAAAACCTGAGAGGCGATTGATGGATAAGAATGTGAGTAGTCGTAGTATTCCAGAAAAAGCCTTGCGGCTTAATCTGGATGAAAATAAATATGGCACCATCGCTGAAATTGGTGCCGGTCAGGAAGTAGCCCGGCAGTTTTTCAATGCAGGCGCAGCCGCCGGAACAGTAGCGAAAACCATATCCGCCTACGATATGGTTTTTTCCGACTCAATTTATGGCACACAGGAGGGCGGCCGTTATGTCAGCAAAAAGCGTGTTATGGCGATGCTGGACAAGGAGTTTGATCTAGTGATTGAGCGTGTGGGCACTAAGCGGCCAAAGTCATCGCGGTTCTTTTCATACGCCACCACCGTCGCCGCTAAGAGCTTCAACCGAGACAATGAATGCCACGCATGGTGTGGCATTAAAGTGCAGATGTATCCGGGTGCACAGCCTTCTGAGATTGTTCTGCACGTACGCATGCGCGATCCACACGCCGAGTCACAATACGAAGTAATGGGCAAATTCGGCGTCAACCTCATCTATGCAGCCTACTACTATTTTGAAAACCCCAAGAAACTGATTGATTCCCTGACCGACAACCTCGAACACGGGCGTATAGAGATTGACAGCATTGAATTCTATGGGCCGTATTTTGAAGACGTGGATAATCTCGGAATTAATCTACACCTGATCCGAAGTTGGAAAGCGCGTGGCATTATGTTCAACCCAGATGGCAGCGTCGCCATTCCCTCTGAAATGTTATACAAGAAAAACGTGCTCACGATTCGCGGCTCATTCCGGCCAGTGACCAAACTGAATGTGGACATGATCGAGCAAGGAGCGAGAGCCTTCGCCAAGCTGGATGATGTAACGCTGGAAAACAGCATCGCGCTGGCCGAAATATCATTGAACGATGCCCAGGGCAATGATCTTATGGCCACTGAGGATGACATCATTGTTCGGGTTGGCCTGCTCAACAGCCTTGGTTATAGCGTGATGGTTTCCGACTACACACGCTATTTTTCATTGCGTGCCTATTTTCGGCAGTTCACTGAAATGCAAATTGGCATTGTGGTCGGTATGGTCAATATCGCTGAGATTTTTGATGAAACCACATACGAGGGCCTCGAAGGTGGGGTACTGGAAGGGTTCGGCAAATTGTTCCCCGATCACACTCGCATGTTTGTTTATCCAGAACTAGATAAAGAGGGCCAACTGCGAGATTTCACGCAGGCCAAAGTCCCACCTAATTTGGCCAAGCTTTATCATCATTTGCTCGATAACAATTTCGTTTTTGGTATTGATTGCAGCGACCCTGATTTATTTAAGATCTATTCGCGCGAAGTGCTCAAACAAATGCAGACCGGCAGAGGCGATTGGGAAAGCAGCTTGCCCGAGCAAATTGTCGACCAGATTGTTGAAAAGAAACTGCTGGGCTTTCGTGGCTAAACGTCGCCTTAAGGTTTTAGATAGAGAGGGTAGCGGCTCACAGTGGTGGTATTAATAACGGTAAAATTATGAGAAGAAAAATAGTACTAATTCATCTTTTTCTGGCGGCCTTCGTAGCGCCGGTATTTTTGATGGTGGCCATATCAGGCGGGCTTTATCTGCTCGGTGTTAAAGGGCAGGTGGTCAGCACTGAAATCAGCCTGCCGACGGGTGCTGAGCTTGATTTTGAGAGTCAATCATTGCAGCTAGATATCGACAGACTGCTGGGTGAACTTGGCATAGATCATGAATATCAATATCTAAGAATCGGCAAAGATGCCGTACAGACGCGCCCGACATCACGTACCTATCTGCAGTTCTCCAAGTCCGATGGCGTGTTGTCGATTAGTAGCAACCAGCCGGATTTACAGAAATCGATGATCGAGTTGCATAAAGGCCACGGTCCGACTGCATTTAAGACCTACCAAAAGCTGGTGGCACTGAGTTTGATGATAGTTGTACTCAGCGGGTTGTGGATGGGCTTGACTAGCCCGTCTCTGCGTTCAAAAACCCTGCCGACGGCAATTGGGGGCTTTGCGCTTTTCGTTCTTCTTGCCTTGTGAATAAGGCTGTTTCAGTTATTTTTGTTAAGAGCTTTCATTAGAATCGATAAAACGATGAACAGCACGAATATGGAAATCGGTAGAACATACGATGACTCATATACACCAGCCAACCCAAATGCTAATAGTGCGACTAGCCCCGTTACCCCAGCGTAAGCGCCTTGGGTGGTCACGTGTTTTAAGTGATCACACTCAGCACCGGCAGACGCGAGTACGGTGGTGTCTGATATCGGTGAGACATGATCACCAAAAAGTCCGCCACTTAACACAGCCGCAATGGTTAAGTACATTGAAGCGCCCATTTCAAAACCCACTGGCACTGCAATAGTCATTAAGATCGCAAACGTTCCGTAAGAAGAGCCGGTGGTGAGTGAAATTATCGCGCCGAGGACAAAGACAATCATAGGGAAGTACAGCGGTGAAACTTTTCCGGAGATGATCGATGAGAGGTATTCAGCGGTGTGTAGGTCCTTGGTAATTGAACTTAATGACCATGCCAGTACTAGAACAATGGATATATAGACTAATGCTTCTGCGCCTTTGATAAATATCTTCAACGATTCAGCGTATGAAACAGACTGATGCCGACGCATCATTTCCATACAGGTTAGTGACGCTGACAGGTACGCGATAGCTAATGTTGAGTAGATGTGCACGCTGGACAATCCTCCATGCGTGGCATGCCAGGCAATCAGCCCACCTATCGATATCAACATGACGCCGAGTGGGTAGAGAAAAGTGTCCACGCGCTCAGTAGGGGCGTTAGGAGTGATGAGTTTCTCTTCGACCTCGAGTCTCTTGTTTTTCGATTGAGCTAACAGGCCTTCCTCGGGAAGACCTTCCTCGGGAAGACCTTCCTCGGAGAGACCTCCCTTGGCCAGACCTTCCTTAGCTAGCTGTTCCTCTGCTTTGCGCATAGGACCAAATTCTTTGCCAATATAAATAATGATCGGCACGGTTGCCAGCGCCAAGAATGGGTAAAATTGATATGGGAAAACTTTGAGCAGTACGGTGAACGCATTTTCTGTGAGACCGATTTCAGCATAGGATTTATCGATCAGCGAGGTGATATAAGCGCCCCATGCAATGAACGGAATTAAAACGCTAATCGGTGAAGAGGTGGTGTCGAGGATGTAGGCAAGCTTTTCTCGAGATATTTTTAGTTTGTCAAATACCGGTCGATACAGCGGCCCGATAATCAAACTATTCCCTGAGTCAGTGAAGAATATCCCGAGACCAGATAACCAGACCAATAGTTGTGCTCTTGCTCGACTGGTGACGAATCGCGTGAGTTTATGCGCAAAAGCAGCGGCTCCACCGGAATCTTCAAGTAATTTGACGAAGCCGCCGATTACAAAAATGATCAATATGACCTGCACCTGAGAGCCCGTGGTCACCTCTTTTAGGACCTGATTTTCCATTGCATCTATAATGGCGTAGAACGGATTGAAGTTCGTAATGATCAAAGAGCCACTTAGTATTCCGGTAATTAATGCAAACAAGACATTTCTGCTATAAAGCGCAACGACGATAGTAAGCAGTGGTGGAATAATAGAAAGGATTCCATAATCATTCATAGTTTAGTAAACCTGTTTGGGCGGTACGGTGATACATCGATTGGTGGCTTTCTGCCTGCTACGAGGTCGCTAATAATCTGGCTAGAAATTGCAGCCAGCCTCATGCCCATCCTTTTGCAATGCCACGGCAGAGGCGACGCCAATGATTCCCGCACCAATAATGATGGTCTTTCCCGCCATGTTTTGTCGTATAGACACTTGTTGTTAACCGGGTTTCATTGTGCCTCAATTTCAGACCATGGTTTCGGCTATTAGAGGTCGGCAGTTAGAGGTTGTGTGCCGAGAAACACAGTTTTCATTCTCTGTGAGAATGTTAGTTCACCGAGAGAAAATGCACTAGACTGCGATCTCGCCATTTGAGTTTACAGCTTTCATTAAGCAGGGTAATTGCATGAGTCATTCAAAATTGGGAGTTATTGGGACTTCGAAAAAGAAATATGAGCGACGTTATCCGGTGCATCCGGAGCATCTGCCGCGCATCCCTGAGCAATTTCGGCGCGAGCTGATATTTGAAGAGGGCTATGGGGAGGCATTCGGAGTAAGCGATGCAGAAATCTGCGCTCAGACCGGCGGAGTTGCTACACGAGAGGAATTACTTGCCGACGTAGGAAAAGTTGTTATCTGCAAGCCTGTATTGGCTGACTTGCTCGAGTTGCGTGAAGGTGGAGTTCTATGGGGTTATGCGCACACGGTGCAACAACAGGCTATCACCCAGGCGGCGATTGATCGCAAGCAGACGATCATTGCTCTTGAAGACATGTTTGTCTGGTCTCCCGACGGTCACATTGGACGACACACTTTCTATAAAAACAACGAAATGGCCGGCTATTGTGCAGTACTACACGCCCTGCAGTTAAAGGGTATCGATGGGCATTATGGTAACCAGAGAAAAACGATTATTTTTGGTTTTGGGGCTGTCAGCCGAGGTGCGATACATGCGCTCAAAGCTCGTGGGTTCAGAGACATCACAATCTGCCTACAGCGCCCCGACCATGAAGTACGTGAAGAAGAGCTTGATTGTCACTACGTAAGGCTACGCGATGGCAACGAGGGCGAGGCTCGTATGCTGGTAGTCGAGCTCGATGGAAAGACACGACCTCTGGCCGAGCTGATCAGTGAAGCCGATATTATCGTGAACGGTACGTTTCAGGAAACCGATAATCCCATCGATTACGTGATTGAAACGGAAAGCCAGTGTCTAAAGCCCCATAGCCTTATTATTGATGTCAGTTGTGATGAAGGAATGGGATTCTTTTTTGCCAAACCGACTACCTTCAAAGACCCCATATTTAAATTTGAAACAGTCGATTACTATGCGGTAGACCACACTCCCAGCTATCTTTGGGAAAGTGCATCGCGTTCAATCTCCGCCGCGCTGATTGTCCATTTGCCGACGGTGGTCGAAGGTCGCGAGAGTTGGATGCAAAATGAGACCATTCGCCGCGCGATTAATATTGACGAGGGGGTGGTTAAGAAACCTGCTATTTTATCGTTTCAGAATCGCGAGTCAGATTACCCACACGCTCAGAAAATCTAGAATAATAAAACACCTACTTACCCCGGCCTACGTTTGCACTTGACTTAGCTGGTCTGGCGGCACGTAATCGAATATGAAGGTAATGCGATCGTCTTCGCCTTTATTGACCACGCTGTGGGTTTTTTGGTTATTGATTTCATACGCTTCGCCTACTTCAAGGTGGTGCGGTCGACCATCAATCATGAAACGCGTTTTTCGATTGGTTGTAATGGGCACGTGGATGCGGTGGCCCATACGAAAGGATGGATGTGCGTCGGTATGGGGTATAATCTTACCGCCTGACTTCAAATTCGCAGCCATGGCGCGAATAATCGAGCCTCCAGGAGGGTAGTGCTCGTCGATAATGGAATGCATCACAGGTACGGCGACATCAGCGAGTCTTTCCCAGGCGTGCTCCTTTTTAACAACGAGTTCAGGCCAAGATGTTTCCTCGCAAAATACTAATACTAAGGAATGGGTGTCGCGATGCACCTCGTATGCACGTTGCCGATAATTTTCTTCAAGCCAAGCGTCTTCTTCTAGTGCAAGAATTGCGTGGCCCAGCGCTTCAACGTCAACCTCGCCGAGGTTTCGGATACGGCCATCAATATCCATTGGCTAAATCTGTCGACCTAATAATAGGCCCACAGACCTTAGGCAACTCTTAACCACCGAAGTTCTTTCTGAAATTTACACCAACGGTAGTTGGCTGATTCAATGTCGAGCGCACTTGAATCCAGCGGTCATTGAATAAGCCTGAAGTGTGATCGTTGAACAAATTATTTATAAATACACTCGCACTCCAGCCATCGCCTCTTAGGCCCGCCCTTACATTCACAGTAGAGCTTGAAGGATGAGTTCGCGTCGCGTTGAGGCTGGCTGTTCCGCCTAAACCGGCCAGGGAATTAAGCGAATCAGATCTATAATTCAAAGTGCCAAGTAAGTATGGTTCAGCGCCAAATAACTCTTTGGATAACGTGTATTCGGTTGTCACACTCGCCTTCCATTCTGACATTAACGGTAAACGCTCACCTTTTGGAAGCGCAACGCCGAAATCCTCATCCTGAACAGCCTTTGACAGTTTTGCATCGTTGTATCCCACATTTCCGCTAATACTCCAGCCATCAGCTGGTAGCCATTGGAATTGTGCTTCAAAACCGTCGATTTCTGCTTCGGCTAAATTAACAATACCGAGTGAGAAAAAGCTGGCATCCGGATCAAATACCTGAATTTGAACATCTTCCCACACCATATGATAAGCGGTGAAGTTGAACAATACACTGCCATCAGCCCATGTGCCCTTGATCCCTGCTTCATAATTAAACATGCTATCGGAATCAAATTGATGCAAGCTACCACCCGTAGCAAAGGACCCTTGCTTGGCTGCATTAACACCGCCGCGGCGGAAGCCCTCGGAGTATGTGGCATACACCAGTTTGTCATCATTGAGCTTATAGGTGACATTGATTTTTGGAACAAAGCCAGTCTCATCTGTCCCGGCTACCGAATCATTGAAACAATTATGCACGAATCTTCCAATCGGATTGCCCGGGCCAAAATTGGCTTTTTCGTCTTCGGTGTAGCAGCTAAATAGGCCATCTTCTAAATTGACATTGCCACCGTTTTGCAGGGTTCTGTCTTCTTTGACATCGTACCAGCGACCGCCAGCGGTAATGTTCAAATGCTCGTTGACGTCGAAGCTTACTTCGCCAAACAAGGCTGTCTGTTTGATGGTTGAATCATAGGATCCGGTCCACCAGTTATCTGAGACATTATTGAAGGTGCCAAAATAGTAGTAGTGCAGGTAACTCAACGCTGTGTGGTGCGCTGAGCAATACGCATTGTAGGCCGCTGTCTCTACACAATTATCGCCAAGCCCAGTGCCATTTGCGGTAAAAACCGAGTCACTTTCAGATTTGTTATAGAACACACCCACAATCCCTGACCAACGGCTTTCCGAGTCGGCTGGAGTGGAGATACGAGCTTCAAAAGTTTGGTCATCTGATTCGCCATCAGAATTTGAAAAGTGTGTGCGTTCACCAAAATCGTAATAACTGCCAGCAGAGCCATTGTCCAGCGCGTAAGTGAACGCATAGGCGGTTGAATCTGCATCATAACGAGATTTACGATTCAGGAACGAGCCTGTCACGGTGATGTCGGCAAAGCCAAGCTGTGCCTCAGCAGTCAAAGCTAGCTGATACCATTCATCAGTAAATTTGTCCTCGCCATAACGAATTTGTTCGAGTTCGCCGATTTGAACGCCTGCAAAGGCTCCTTCGGATAGATCAGAATCGCCAAATCCATTAGCCTCCAAATCCTGGAAAGTAGCCTGGGCATCTATCGTCCATTGATCGTTCGGTGTCCAGCGCAGCCCAACACGACCGCCCGTGACGTCTGTAGAATTAATATCTTCTTTCGCAAACGCAGAGTTATCATACGGTGCACCTGAAGATGCGCCGAACGGCCCGGGGAGGCCAGCCGCCCGAATGTTGTCAATAAAGCCACCCTCATCAGCACGAAAGCCAACCAACCGCAGTGCTAGTTTGTCCTCCACTAATGGAATATTAACCATAGCGCTAATATCAGTACCCGTATCACCATCCGTGATCTTCGATGCAGTTACATCAACCCAGCCGTCAAATTTGGATGCGTCTGGCTTGTTAGTAATAATCCGTAAAGTACCGCATTGAGCAGCGTCGCCGAACAATGAACCCTGTGGGCCACTGAGCGCTTCGACGCGACTAATGTCAACTAATCGTGGATCCAAGTTGAATCCGGCCGAAGTAATTGGTTGTTCGTCTAAATAAACCGATGTGGTCGCCGTTCCACCAAAATTAACCGCACTAACTGCGCAGCCCCGCATGATGACATTAGTACCGCCCGGTTCGCGCCGATTGACAGTCAAGCTTGGTATCTTGCCTGCGTAGTCGTCCATACCCTTGAAGCCTTCAAGAACGATAGCTTGGTCAGTGAACGCTGTCACCGACATGGGGATATCCTGCAATGACTGTTCGCGTTTAGTCGCCGTTACAATGATCTCTTCGATGACCGTCTGTGCTTGCGCCATCGGTGAACTCGCAACAGCGGTAGAAACTGCCACAGCGATCGCTGTAGGGCGACCCGGCGATAGGATGCTAGCTCTCGGCTCAATGTTAGGTTTAGTGCTCATTTAATCTCCCAGACGGTTTGTTGTTATGCGCATGATATTGCAATAATAATGCGACTTTAAAGGCTATTACAAATGATTCCTTAAGAATTCCGGACGGGTACGCTAGGAATGACTTTAGATAAGTGGAGACCTCAGCGTAACTGGGTCAGTTTTCGTGAATTATCATTGAATTCTGGTTTTTTGAATTTCAATCCGTTTGGCG
>WNLI01225945.1:0-12367 GCA_025802215.1 Wirenia argentea | reverse complement strand
TTAGCGATCGCTACTACGCTACGCTAGCCTATGTGATGATTCCCCCTGATACCAGTGTGACGCTGAATACACCAGCGGTAGGAACCGAACGTAAAGTTGATCTCGATATAGATCTCGACATTGTATATCTAAATGTGGGTTATCGTTTCTAGACCCTAATTTTTAAGCCTTAGCTTCTAAACGCTAACAACAAACAGTATTCTAGAGGTGCGTTGTGGATACTCTCCAAGTTTCAGATTTAGCAGTACCTGGACGTCAAGTAAATAGCACGCTTGAAAACCAGTTCAGCTTGATGAAGGAGGCCGTTTCTAGTGGCCAAATAGTAAACTATGAGAGCCGTTTGTCTAATCTTAATGCCCTTTACAATCTAATCGATTCAAATGCTGAAGCGATATGCAAGGCTCTGAGTCAGGACTTTGGAGGGCGGTCGGAACAGGAGAGCATGGTTAGTGATGTGGTTGGTTCACTATCTTCTATTCGTTTTTTACGGCGTAATTTGCGTAAGCTAATGCGGCCGCGTAGCCGTAGAGTTTCGCTATGGTATTGGCCTGCAAAAAATACTGTATCACCACAGCCATTGGGTGTTGTCGGCGTGATGTCGCCTTGGAATTACCCAGTGCACCTAATGATTGCACCGGTGGCCTCAGCACTGGCAGCTGGCAATCGGGTGCTCGCTAAGATGTCAGAGGACACTCCCGCCGTCAGTGATCTAATCCAAAAGTTAGTGGATGAGGTTTTTCCAGCTGATACCTTGCGTATTGTTACCGGTGGCCCAGAGTCGTCAGCGAAATTTGCCAGTCTAGCATTCGATCATCTGTTGTTTACTGGCTCAACCGCGGTTGGCCGAAAAATCGCCTTGGCCGCCGCTCAGAATTTAACGCCTGTGACGCTTGAACTAAGTGGTAAAAGCCCGGTTGTCGTTACAGAGAGCTTTGATACGCAAGAGGCGGCGAAGCGCGTAGCCTGGGGAAAAATGTTTAACGCCGGACAGACATGTGTAGCGCCCGACTATGCGTTTGTCCCTCAGGATCGGCTAATTGAGTTTGTGCGCGGTTGTCGTTATGCGGTTAATGGGTTTTTCCCTGCTGGAGTCGATGATGAAAGTTATACCGCGGTTATTAATGCCCGACAATTTGGACGTCTGCAAGGACTGGTGGAAGATGCCCGCCAAAATGGCGTAGAGGTAATCACGCTAGGCGATGCAAGTGATAAGCCGCATAAAATGCCACTAACGCTGGTGATCAACCCCTCCGAGAAATGTCGAATTTATTCTGAGGAGGTGTTTGGCCCAATTTTATCGATTTTCACTTACGAAGATTTAGATGAGGTCATTAAGCAGATCAACTTGTTAGAAGATCCATTGGCAATGTATGTGTTTACTCGGTATTCCGCCCAAGCGCGCTATTTAGCAACAACAACTCGAGCAGCAGGCGCTAGCGTTAACGACACCCTATTGCACTACTTACAAAACGATTTGCCATTTGGTGGCCGTGGTACCAGTGGCCACGGTCGGTACCATGGCAAAGAGGGGTTTGAAACCTTCTCGCATGTGCAGCCAATGTTTCAGCAGCGCGGTATCGGAAAGTTCACCAGCTTAAAATTACTCTACCCACCGCACGGAAAGATATCTTCGATGACCGGTGCACTTATTCGGCGCCTTCCATAAATAATAATTAGATTACGCCCAGTAACGAGGCGATAACGAGGCAAGCCTTATCATGATGGATTACCCGATTACCACCACCACAATTCTTCAGCATTGTGAATCGGAATACGCCGATACTATGATTGTTTCTGGCACCGCGAGAGGCATCCCTATCCAATTGAAATACTCTGAGTTTGCTGGTCGCGTCAGACAGTTGGCGAATGCGCTAATCCAACTAGGTGTCACCAAAGGGGATCGCATTGCGACCTTAGCTTGGAACTCGCATCATCATATGGAGCTTTACTACGCCATAGCGGGTGTTGGCGCGATATGCCATACAATCAACCCAAGGTATTCAATCGAGCAAATCAGTTATATTGTCAATCACGCACAGGACCGTATGCTCTTTTTTGATGCCTCGTTTGGTGGCTTAGTCGATGAGCTTCGGACGAATACAGCCGCAGTGAAATCGATCGAAAACTACATTGTGCTTTATACCAACGCTGCTGACCAAGAGTCTGATGTTGAATACATCAACTATGAATCACTGATATCGGCACAATCAACTGCCATCGATTGGCCGCAATTAGAGGAAAATGGCGACGCGGCGCTTTGCTATACATCGGGTACTACCGGCAACCCTAAAGGGGTTTTGTATACGCATCGCTCAACTTTTCTGCACGCGGTGTTTGCATCTAAGCGTGATGCGCTTGATATAAGCTCGGTCGATGTGGTTTGCCCCATCGTGCCGATGTTCCATGTGAATGCTTGGGGAATCCCCTATATCGCACCCATGACCGGCGCAACGTTGGTCTTGCCAGGACCAGATTTAACCGCTCCCGCCTTATTTAATTTGTTTGACAGCCACGGCGTCACTACCACCGCAGGAGTACCAACCGTATTGGCTGCATTGTTACAGTATATGCGGGCGAATAAAGCGAAACCTAAGTCTCTGCATACGGTGATCATTGGTGGCGCAGCGGCTCCCTTAGCAATGATTCAAGGTTTTACCGAAGAATTTGACATCCGTGTTTTGCACGGATGGGGTATGACGGAAACCAGCCCGCTGGCAACCATCAATACCCCCAAAATAGCACTGATTGAAAGGTCTAGCTCAGAAGAATTACTGCGGCACAAACAAAAGCAAGGGCGAAAGCTTTTTGGTGTGGAAATAAAAATTGTCGATGACAAAGGCCAAGAACTAGCAAAGGATGGTGTAGCACAGGGTCGGCTTTTAATTCGTGGGGCTTGGGTGGTGGATAGCTATTATGGTGATCAACGGTCGGCCTGTGATGCTAATGGTTGGTTTGACACGGGAGATATATCAACTATTGATAATGATGGTTATATGCAAATAGTAGATCGCAGTAAGGATGTAATTAAATCCGGAGGCGAGTGGATTAGCTCCGTACAACTTGAAAATGCGGCAGCAGGCCATCCCAGTGTGGCGCAGGCCGCGGTTATTGGTTTGCCGCATCCGAAGTGGCTTGAAAGGCCGCTGTTAATAGTTGTTCCTGAAAAGTCAGCCGACGTCGATGCTCAGGCAATTAAAGAATACCTATCCGACCATATCCCAAAATGGTGGATGCCTGATGCAGTGGTGTTTACCGATACCTTGCCGATGGGCGCTACCGGCAAAGTTCAAAAAAATCGGCTTCGAGATCAATTCCCGTCCTTCGAAGCACTTATAACTACGAGTTCATAACTCACATTAGAATGAGGTAATACAATGAAAAAAGTAGAAGATTGGCAGTCGCTCGCAATAGAACGGTATCAGGCTTTGTCACTAGCACACGGTGCATTGGTTTTGTTGGTTGGGCTTGTAGCTGGGCTCTTATTATTGTTTTCAATGCTCAAAGGCTTTGTTCTTTGGCCCATTATGGATATCCCTTATGAACTACCAGGGTCGGTTAGAGGTTGGAAAGCAGCTCACGTCGGTGGCCTTGCCAATGGGTTGTTAATAATGGGTATCGGTTTGACATTGGTGAAATTACCCTTGAGTTTTGGCGAGGTGCGGGTTGTCTTCTGGTCGATGGTTTTAACTGGTTGGGGCAATACTTTGTTCTATTGGGGCGGAAATTTATCTCCAAGCAGAGCCATATCGGTTCTCGGAAATGATTATGGTGAGAGTAATGTCGCTGGAATTTTAGGGTTTATTGGCGGTGGTGCAGCGATGCCGTTTACTATTGTCGCCACAGGCATTATTGCACTAGCAGCGTTTCGATTGGCGTTTAGTAAGCGAGTATAAAAACTCAGGTTAATGAGCAAACTACCCACACATATTCGGGCCAGCCTGAGCTGATCACCACTTATTTTAACCACCTGTTTATTCACCTCTATTGATACTGTAAATTGAGCGCACCTCCTTCATCCATTGATTTTTTAGCTGCAAAAATAAATCCGCAGCGGGTAGTTGGTGAATTGGTCAAGCGTAGAGGGATTATGGCTGAGTTTCGCAACCAGCAAATCCACCCAAAATTATCGATTTTGACAGCACCAGCGGGTTATGGAAAATCTACACTACTTTATCAGCTTATGTGCGACCGACAATCCCAGGGTGAGATCGTAGCATGGCTGAGTTTGGATCGTAACGATAATAGCTTGGCGTTGTTTTCAACGTATCTTCTAGCCAGCTTCACTGCAGTGAACGACTCATTGGACGAAATTAATTCTTCTTTGTTGATGTCGGAAGCGCAAAATGCCAATCCGAAAGAAAAATTAACATTGTTGTTTAATGCCATCGCAACTAAAGACAAATTGGTAACCGTGATTCTGGATGATTTTCACGTCATCAACGATGAAAAGCTATTGCGTCTTTTTGATTGGATCCTTGAGTCGATGCCCTCGAATTTATCATTTGTCGTGGGCAGTCGCGCAATGCCTGCATTGAATGTGATTCCCGACCTTAAGGCAAAAGCCAATTTAGCGGAACTTGACAGCAGCGCTTTACGGTTTAGCTTGGAGGATTGTCGGTCTTTTTTTGCGCACAGCGTTGGAGTGCAAAGTGGATTTAGACTTGATGACCATCTAATTAAGTTACTGCATGATAAGACCGAAGGTTGGGTGGCGGCTCTGCAGCTGGCGTTGTTGGCCTTGCGAAGTCATCCAGTGCCGGAAGAGTTCGTAAAAAGTTTTTCTGGTACTAACAAAGATGTTGTCGGTTATTTAGCCAACTGTGTTGTCTCGCAGTTGGATCAAGATACGCGTCAATTTATGAAACGCACTTCTATTCTTGAGCGCTTGAATGGCGGGCTTTGTGCAGCATTAACTGACAATAACAATGCTGAATCTATAATAGTTGAGCTCGAAAGAGCGGGTATGTTTTTGTTCGCCATCGATCAAGAAGGTAACTGGTACCGATACCATCATTTATTTCGGGACTATTTGCGGGCGCAATTACTAGAGGAAGATATTAGGCTTTACCATAGGCTTTGTCAGAAAGCCGGTGCTTGGTTCGAACAATCAGGGCGTATTGATGAAGCGGTTGAGTACTATTTAAACGCAAAGGATTATCAACGTGGAGCAGACTTAATCGCTGAAAGTGCGGCCCGTGTTGTTCAGTATCAGGGGCAACACGACACGTTGTTAATGTGGTTACGAGAGCTGCCAGAAAGCTATATTAATGGTGATCCCAAGATCTTTGTCAGCTATCTTTGGTCGCTGACGTTTATGCGCCACTTTAAAAAAATTAGACCAACGCTCGAATCTTTTAATCACTCTAGTCACCAGAGTCAAATAGTTGATAACGAAGATCCCAACTATCTTAGGTATAACTTGGAGATGTTGGATTGCCTGCGTAGTGTTTTATCCGGTCGACAAATTGTGGCCCGACAACAATCTACGAAGTGGTTAAACAGCTGGAATAAAGCTCCGCAATTTGAGCGTGGTACAGTGCTTGGATGCTTAGGTGCTGCATGTTTACACACTATGGAGTACTCACTGGCTCGTCGCGTCCTAACGGAGGCGAGCAGCGCGTTTCACGCCTGTGAAGCTGAATATGGAGTTGCATGGATGGACAGCCTCTACGCGCTATGTTGTCTGCGCCAGGGATTTGTTATTGAAGCTAAGGACGTGCTAGAAAAATCGTTGCTCCGGTCAAATAGGGTGATGGGCGAATACAGCTTCTCCAGTGCCATGCTCAGCCTTGGCTTGGGGCATGTTTACTATGAATTGAACAATATTGAGCATGCTGGACGTCTGACTGAGAAGGGCTTTTTATATATTGAAGAACATGGTTTACCGGACATCACGATCTCGGGATATATTACCAAAGCAAGGATACTAGTCAGCCAAGGTGATGTCACTTCCGGGTTAAACATTTTAACGAGTGGTGAGCGATTTGGCCACGAGCAAAATATAGCTAATTTTGAGCTTGTTCTTTTGTTGGAACACGGTCGGCTATTGATTGATGCCAACCGGTTGGATGCGGCACAAGCGATACGTGATGACCATTACGATATAAGCAAAAATGTATATTTCGGAAAGCTGAGCGACTATGAGAAAGTGCTATTCGAACTTTTTTTGGTGCGCATGAACATTGCCTTGGGCAACACCGAACAAGCGGTCAAAGACGTTAAAAGGCTGATTTATAAATGCAATCAAAAAAGCTGTTTTTCCGCGTTGATAATAGGCTTGATATTGCGGGCGCGAGCGCTCATGGATTTAGATAAAAAGCTTTTAGCTATGCGGTCTCTCGAGAAGGCGGTATCGCTGGCCGCGCCGGAGGGGTGGATCCGTGTCTTTATTGATGAGTACACCCACATACACGGTTTACTACCCGACTTAAGGAAAGGTTATGAGCTGAAATCCGATGGGCGAGTGCCAACCTTGGAACAAAATTTAGTTACGAGCTTGTGTGAGCACTTACCGCTTGGGCAAAATAACGATAAGAAGTCGCCGGATCAAGAAGACTTCAGCTTCGACTCGCTAACCAAACGAGAAACTCAGGTTTTACAGCTGCTAGAGCAAGGTTTATCGAACCAAGATCTGGCCGATTCGTTGTTTATATCACTCGCCACCGTTAAATGGCACCTCTCCAATATTTACAGCAAGCTCGGTGTTAAAAACAAAATTCAGGCAATTCGGGTTTCCAACCAAGCTGAGTTGGGTCGTTGAGACACCGAATCAATAGCCATGTTGAAATTACCTAATAAAATTACCAAACTAGCTAATTAAAGTGAGATATTTAGTATGAAGCCAACTATTACCTTTATGGATTTCGAAGGCGCCCAAGTTGAAATAGAAGCAAACGTTGGGGACTCGTTAATGGCCACGGCAGTGCAAAATTCCGTTGACGGTATTGAGGCGGACTGTGGTGGTAACTGTGCCTGCGCTACCTGTCATGTGTACGTTGATGAAGACTGGTTCGAAGCCCTTGGAGAAGTTACTGAGATAGAACTAGAAATGATTGACGTAGTCGAAGATCGCAAGAGAACCTCTCGCCTAGCGTGTCAGGTTGAGATTACTGAAGCAATGAACGGCTTGGTGGTCACTACCCCAGAAAGTCAATATTAAAAATTATGTTCGCCGGGCGACTTGGCTATTATGGGCGACAAGATTTAGCGCGAGTTTAGAACTATTTCTCTTGCTCGAGGGTTTGGTTAGAGAGCACGGAGGGGCAATTGCCCGTACTGATTAGAAACAGGTATTAAATTGGCCCAGTGCCCACGTAGCTACGTAAAAAGGCCATATTTGAGCCACCCATGAAGACTAGCCTAGGCATTTGATGGGACATACAGTTTCAAAGTCGTTCATTTCTGCGGGGGCTCAATGGCTCTAGAATCACATGTCTCGAAACAACCCTTTTGTGACATGTGTGGTATGCTGAACCTAGTAACTAAAAGGCTTTGCCGTTATGAACAAGACAGCGAAAATCAATCGTAATGAGACAAGTCCAATAGGTTCCGTTGTGGACAGCGCCAAGGAACGGAATTTCATCACAGTTCCCGAACTAGATTTGCTACTTAAAGGTGCGGCGAAAACCCGCCACCCAGTTCGCAATAAGGCGATTTTGCAAACTATGTTCTGGCACGGCCTGCGTGTTTCAGAGCTTTGCAATCTGAAGCGAAGCGACTTGGACGAGAAACACGGCAGGCTGATCGTAAGACGGCTGAAAAATAGTTTACCAACCACGCACCCGATCCGGCCAGAGGTACTGCGACTACTGAAAAAGTATCTCAAGATACGAAACAGTAAGCAGCGGCCTCTGTTTTTGAATGAGCGTCATGATCAATTCGTCAGGCGCGGAATTAATCACATGCTTAAGCAGTGTTCGGAATTGGGTGGGCTTGAGTTTTATGTAAATCCACACATGCTGCGACATGGTTGTGGTTACGCTCTGGCCGAACTTGGCCATGATACTCGTCTGATTCAGGACTACTTGGGTCACAAAAATATTCAGCACACCGTCATCTACACTCGAACTTCCTTGAGGCGTTTCGAGGAAATATGGGATGCCGGTTGATTTCTTAACCAGCGATCAAAAGGAAGGATATGGCCGATTTTCCTATGGCCCTGACGATGCTGAATTAGCTGGCTGCTTTCATCTGGATGACGCCGATCTCGCGCTCGTTCGCTCGCATCTATTTTAAGGGGTAGTTACCTTTATTGCTCTCGCGGTATTTCGCTCCAACGCTCACGTAGCTGTCCAATAATCCGTGTCTCGATGGCCTTACCGTTTCCCAATGCCTGGCAGCCCATCATTCGCCCTCAAATTCTTCCTCTAATTCGTCGGCAAATAACTCACCCATCAGCACGTCCTCGGCCTTGCCTAATATTCTTTCTATGGCTTCCATCGCCCCGAAAATCTCAGTCATGGGAAACAGAATAGTTTCGATTCCGTCAAACAGACTCATCAGCGCCGCGTGTGTTTCTTCACCGTAACTGTAATCAAGTGCGTCTCGCGCCAGATCGCGCAACCGGTCCATTTCACAGTCCAGACCGCTGGTATCGGCTTCGTAGGCCAGGCGGGTTAATCGCTCGAAATCGCCTGAATTGAGTTTGTCGATTATTTTCTCGTATTGTTCTTCGGTAATTGGCATCGCTCCCCGCCACATGGTTTTGCCCATGCTCATCATAACGGGGTCTAAGGTGCAACGGAACGGAAAGTAACGGTAAGGCCACTTATTCTAGGCCGTGAGATCAAACTCCACGGAGTGTAATTTCGACTGAATCCGGCCATCCCTCGGCCTTGGTGACACCGAGATCGTCGCTCAGGCGGCCACTCAGGCGGTCGTTTTTAAGGGTTTTGGCAAAAAACCTCATCCTACCGATCAAACTGAAATAACGGCTTGCCAGGGCAAGGCACTTCATTACTCCATTTTCAGGGCTACGCCCTAACCGCCGAAAATTCCGCACCGCCCTGACGGCCGCTTGGCGGGGGCTGACTGCCCCATCCAAATTCTAGGGTGTCCCCAATCTTCCGCGCTCGTTCCTCGCTTGTGCAGATCGGGCGATTCCCCTCCCTAGATTTTCTCCCCCCGTGTCTTCGCCAGTCGGGCAGGTTTTCATGACGCGCACAAAAACAGCGCAACAGAAAAACCTTAAACCAATAAAAGAGGCAAAAAATGAGTAAACGATTGGAGACACTAAAAAGCTCACTAGAGAAAAAGACCGCGAAACTAGATTCTATGTTTGATAACCATTTTGCAGACGTTAGAAGTGCAAACGGTCAGCCATTGAATGATAAGCGTAACGGACAAGCGACATTGAACCGCTGGGGGCGTCAAAACGATTCAATTAGAAATCAGCAAGCAGAGGTCGAAAAAACAAAGACAGCTATCGATCGTGAAGCGGGGAAAATTTCTGAGACAAATTGGTATTACGAGCGGATGCCTTCCTACGTCACAGAATTGATTGATTCAGGTGTTTTGGTTCAGTGGCGTAAACACCCGCGAATGATGTTCGTTAATGGGGTCGATAAGGCGCGCTTGGCATGGGATGAAGAGACCGATATAGTGTCTCATAGATATGTGAGCAAGATATCAGATAAAAGCCAATTTGAAATATTCCGCGATGTGTTCAATGGTATCAATAAGGCTCAACGAGAAGCTTTGAATATGTGATCTTTATCGCACCCGACTCTAGTTAAGTGCAGTTCACTACAGATACCAATTGTTTCACTTGATGCGACCGTAACGGCCAGCTTCGCTATGTGTCAATTCCACCCGTGTTCTCGCTACGCTGCGAGCCGCACCAGTTACATTGACACGCTTGCTTTGCCGTTCCTATGGACGCACGTTCAACAAATTGGTATTACGTATGAAAACTATAATCGCTGGCGGTAGAAACATCACAGATCAAGCCTTAGTCAACAATGCTATTGCAGACAGCAATTGGCCTATTACTCAGATCGTATCTGGTGGTTGTCGCGGTGCTGACAAACTTGGTGAATCTTGGGCAAAATCAAACTCAATATCTATTCGTGTTTTCCCTGCCAATTGGAATCTACACGGTAAAGCCGCTGGCCCAATCCGTAATCGTCAAATGGCCGAACACGCAGATGCACTAATCGCAATTTGGGATGGCGTTAGCCGTGGTACTGGCAACATGATTAAAACCGCCGAATCTTTGGGCTTGTCAGTTTTCATACATCGCGTCTAACCACCGATTCCTAACGTCCGAAAACAAAAGAGTGACAGCATGAAATTAATTGAAGCAATTTTATTTAAGTTTGGCTATGTTAAGTCCGCGCAAGGACATGCGGCCAGCAAAGATTTATTATCGTTGGTAGAAAGTGTCTCGAAGCGGACAGGTCTTGTAGGTCACTATGTTGGGCGCGATGCCGAACATAATTATTTTCTCAAGACGTATGATGATCCGGCAGCGAGCCAACTTGAACGCGATCTGCACCGTTCAGCAAATTACGGTTTTATTTTCGTTACGAAGGGTGCGGATGTATTCGGGCGGTGCAGTACACGTCAGGCAGATACTAATTTACCTGAAAGTCGTAGAGCCAGTTTTCGTTTAATAAAGCCCTAAAACAGTCGAAAATTGGATTATTGAAAACGACTGTTTTTGAGAAACGCTAGAAGGGGTTTTAGGTTTAACAGATCCGATGCAGCTATTTCTATCTACATGGACCGGCGGGCAATGAAAATACAAATGAACTGACAGAAGCGATGCGCAGGATGGCTGAACAGCATCATGGGGTTTGTAAGCCCTTCTCTAAGACAGTGATAATGTCCTCAAGCAACCCTTTCTTTTTTGGCAGCTCACCCGAGTTGCCCTTGTTGAGTTCCGCGGTCAACTGGACACCTCCCTCTACAGAAATCAAAACAACCTTCCCCAAATCTCCTAGAGTGACATGTTCAAACGCATAACAGACGCCTCTATGATCATACCCTTGTTTGGCAATGACTCCTTTGGGTAAGTCGTCTGGTTTTAGCCTTTTCAACCCCGCTGTTTTGCCGTCAAAGTTCAATGGCTGCTCTAATAAACTCTTCTGCATGCCCAATGCTTCGAGACCGAGATTGGTCGATTGGGACGGCTCTATTTTTGGTATCACAGCCTGGGGGCCAGGATACGTTCCATCCTCTAATTCCAGTGACCTCCTGTCCATGACCTCCATCAGCAATTGTGCGACCTCATTCGCATCATGAAACAAATTCTGTTTCTCGCTCACCTCTAAGTGCTGTCCAAGCCCTTTTGATAGCATCACTTCAAAACACTCATCAATCAATATATTTCCGTCCATAATTGTTTCTCCGTCGCACAAATGGCGATGCCGTACCAGCGTTTCACTACAGGCATGAAGCAGGGGTTGCAACTTCTCATTAATATCGGGGTACATGTCTTTGGCAATGGTTTCGTTCAACACAAAACTCACCCCGTTTGGCCGAAGCACGAACCGATACAAAAAGATCAAAACGTCATTACCTGCCAAATTCTTCATTGATATTCCATAGTATGTTCAGAATGCCGTAACCACTGATTGATCGTAAGCTCATATTCCCTTAAAGCCACTCTTCAAAAGATTCATGCGTGACAGCTTCTCCCGCGGGAGCCGGGCTGATTTCCGAATCACGGTACCCGCCGTCCACCGAAAGCGCATAATTGGCAATTGCCGTCGCATCATCTAGTTCAGAGACAATGATTCGGTTTTTGCCATTGCCCAGCAACACCAAATAATTTCCTGTGTGCTTGTCTGGCAAATTCCAGACTACACCGCTTGGCGTTTTGCCACCGGTGGCCTCGTCATCGATTTGCCATTTCGCTGAACACCACCATTGGTCAATCAAGGCTTCGTTGCCCTGGTCTGCACTAAATCCCAATAAATTGTCGTTTGCCGCAAAGATCTGTGGCGGCTTAACACAATCCAAATAAGCCCTGTACAGGTGCCCGTCGGGCTTTCCCCTTTTCGCTGTGCACTCATCCCACCATGACCTGGGGAAGCGTGTCGCGTAATCTAGCGATTCAGTTACGCCATAATAGTCTGGGCCATTACACGAACTTTCGTCAACGTAATAGAAATAGAAGCGCCCGGCCAACGGATGCTCTTTGTAAATCAAACAGGTTTTGTGTTCGCTCATAGCTACTCTTAGTGGCCCCGTAATGCGTTATTTATCGGTCGTTTTGTCAAGTTTGGTATTAATATTCTGTTCAGGTAGTCGTGATATAATGATTCATAGAGTGTCAAAATCATTATGTTTAAAACTACCCTCTCATTGCTGTTTTCTTTCCTCTCGCTTCTCGCCGGCGCGCTTGTGGCGGTACTGTCTTTTT
>WNLI01225834.1:0-12369 GCA_025802215.1 Wirenia argentea | reverse complement strand
ATGGCGGCATTATGCCGTGTGCCGGCGCGAAATTCGCGGGCTGATATTACTATATGTAGTTTCTGTTTATATTAAGGTAAAGTAAAGGTAATGCGTCACATTTCTACGCCGCACTTTTGAATGATCTGTTCGTATTCGGCTAATGTCGGTTTACAATGCAGTACACTTTATAGCGATTATCCCCCTTGCAAGAAATGAGAGTATACGGTCATTTTGACCAACAGAAAGGGTTTTGTCAGTCCAAAATCGTGACGTCATGCAAGTAAGCCACAAAATTAAGTAACTGTAATTTTTATCGTTGTCAATGGAAATAAGATAAAGAACCTGTATGTTACCTACAGAATCTCCACACAGTGGCATTCGTGGCATACTCCATTTGTGACTGAGCTATAGGGAAGGGTGTAGCCTCTGCTAAATGTGTGCCAGGATGCTGCACGCCCTTTACAATAATCTTACAGCCTTACTCCCCAACCAATGCTTAATATAAGGAGAATATGCACAATCGGTATCTACTCCTACGGCTGCCTCAACAGAGGCCTTGCTTAAGGATACCTCAGAGAAAACAACCAGTACACACCAGACAAGTTGTTTGTTAGTCCCGACCACGAATCGATTGTGGGACCTTTCACACTAGAGTTGTGCCACTCCGCCATTACGGCTTATTTGTAGCTTTTACCAAATGCATGTACATGATATAAAAGTATACCCATAAATAAATAATAAAAATAAATATGTGTATTTAGTATACCGGACTTTCACGTCCGCCCACGTTTCTATGTAATTGGGTCTTAAATGCGGGTGAAAAGCCTGTAAGTGCTCCCTGCAAGTAAGGGCCTCGAACCCCGGCCTCTCGATTGAAAGGCGTGCGCTCTAACCACTACACCGTGAGCTCACAAATTTGCATGTTCTTGATATTTGTAAACCCGTAATATTTGTTGTCATTAGGAATATCTTAAAACTCGAATTTTGACACACTTAGAACTATAATATTTTGATATGAGTAGCTTACCACTACTATATAGGCTACATAAACGTGTTATTGTTAAATTCAATAATGTGACTGTCCTCTTAAAAGTTACGCAAAATCTTCGATTTGTTTATAGACCTTATTGTATCTTTGAAAGGAGAATTCAATGGTTATAAGTAATCAGCAATTTGTTTAGATTTTGCTTGTATTGGTGTGGGAAATATAATGTCTACACAATCATGTTGTACCGCATTATGATAATTTGTTTAGATATTGGTTGTATTTGTAAGGGAAGTATAACGTATTTGATATTATGATAATTGAATTCAGTATTATAAAACTGCCCACCAATAACTTCCTGTTTCATGACTAATCTGTTTCACATGTACATTACAATACTAAACTATATCTTTTATCTCCATTTGTTACATGTTTAGCCTACTAAATTGCTATCACTTAAATCCCAATGTATTCATTCAATGCAATGAACTCATTATAATTAATTATCAGGTGTGTCCTATGAGTTTAATGTCTATGACTCAAAACTAAATTTTGATAATGCAAATAACCCAAATACTGTAATTTCATAATACTAATGTCATTTAAAGTCATAAAATTATATAAATTAGCTAATTAGTGACTCTGATGTCATTTGCTGATACTGATAAAATAATAAAATTCAAGTCAAATAACTATATCCTATACAGTATACTGTGGTATACAATATCCAGTATAATTTGTTATGATTAATTTATAGGGTGTTTCCCCCGACTTACCATGTACCAAACACGTGAAATCTGTTCTCAGCTGACAGCCTGACTCATAGTGGCAAATATTACACATAAGTACCCAAATGCACATGTGTATAGTAAGGTAGTAAATCTATGTACCATTGTGTATTAAATTGAATGCTGAACATTTTGATATGTTATACATTTTTGTGGGACAATAATTAAGGGTAGAACTAAAAAAAACCTAGTTTTAGTTTTATAACGACCGGCCAGTAGGGTATTTGGCCATAACGACCGGCCGGTTAAAACCGGTTATTACCGGCCGGACAATAAGGCGGCCGGACGATAGTAACAACCCTGATTACAACATAATTATGCAATATGCAAACTTGATATTACAACATGAAATGAATGAATGTGATTGAATTTATAAGTATCTTCTTTTTCGAGTTTGTAGAATTTTGTAAACAATTGAAAGAAAATAGATCACAATGAATTTATAAGTCTCTTCTTTTTTGAGTTTGTAGAATTTTGTAAACAACAATTGAAAGAAAATAGACCACGATGTCCACCAACACGACCCGGAACCTCATCCTATCAGAATATCTTGCCCATACATGGGTACGTTCAATATACCTCTATGTCAACCCCACACTTACAATTCTTGGTATAGCCGCTAACGCGTTCTGCATCTGCAATATCATCTACCGCAAACTTTATCGTAAAACACCTGTGTTTGTGTTTTTCTTGTTCCTTGCTTTAACTGACTTAATGTATGATGTTGCGGATGGTTTATATACGAATGAGTATCTACTAGGTGAGGAACTTGGCGCAAAATATGACACCGCATGTCATGTTATACTATGGATCGGACATAGTGGTATGATATCATCGATTTGGATTTTGATATCTGTAACGGTGTTTAAGTTGTACGGTTTAATTCGACCGTTGGGGATTATACAACAAGAACGGAAGTATGTACCGTATGTTACATGTATTGGGATAATAACCACGGTGTTACTTTTGGAGTTGAATTTGTTTTGGACAACCGGTGTTGTAACAGATGAACTAACGGATAACATAACGATCAGTTCGTGTTTTCATACAGACATTAACACCGCGGTGGAGTACTCAAATATCCTGATTGCGTTTTATTCCGTTGGTCCTGGGTGTATACTGGTGGTGTTGTCGGTGTGTATTTGCGTTACGTTCGTGTTGAGTTATCTACGTCATAAACGTCTTACACAAGAGTCAGTCAGTAAGGGAGCAGGATCGACCGGATCGTCGTCAACATCCACCTACGCGACGGCGAAAAACAGCGTCGCAATGTTGCTACCGTTGTCGTTTATCCATATTTTATGTACGTTTCCAGTTCTTGTGTATATACAACTGTATGGAGCGGTGTATGCCGGACCAGAATTGTACTTTTTGGTGGATAGGTTTTGGTTGCTGAATCACTCCATGAATGTTTATGTACAACTGGTGATTAGTCGGTTCTATCGTGAGGCTATGTTTCCTTGTTTGGTTAATGGTTGATGTAAACGGTTGAACACTTTTTTATTGATAGTTCATCAAATTCACGAGATCATGAGCAGTCAAAAGTTCGCAAAAAAATCGCAAAAATTTCGCAAAAATCCGCAAAAAATTCACTTAATTTTCGCAAAAATTCCTCAAAATTTCACAAAAAATTCCCCAAAATTTCACAAAAAATTGCAACAAAAATTCCCTACAAATGCCCAAAAAAATTGCCGACAAATTACCTAAAATTTGCGTAAAAACTACGTAAAAATTACCTAAAATTTGCGTAAAAATGGACTAAAATTTGCATGTGAATTGTGAAATGATGTGACAAAAATAGATTAGCTGTAAAAAAATTAAATGCTAGCGCTACGCGGTGAATTGGTGAGGGAGTAAGGCCATGGGATACTTTTAACGGAACACTGATTTGTACTAGCAGCACATTCACTCCAACACGCTATATTGTAAACTAACAGTTTTATGCAATAAATTTCTTGACTGACTGACTGACTAACATTTGTCGAATAGGGAAAATGTAGAAATGTTACGATCTACTTTTTACTTGTTTCAAGACTTTGTTTCCCATTGGAAGAACTCTGAAATTATTTGTCATCTAATTCCTATTTATTTGCGCAATTGAAGTATCTACATCTGATCGATTATTACATCATTGTTTTGTGCAGATTGAATTTTTGATTAAAATTTTCTACATAGCCTACCGTACTTGTTTTACCCTTTAACTGCAGCTTCCGACTTCGACTGAAGTCAAACAAATAACATTGAATTAAACGTGGCATTGAAAGAGTTAAAGTAGGACTGAATCTCCATACTACGACTATGTATATAGATTATAGAAATTGTACCTGTTTTGTTCAGTCTCACTTTAAGGTTTGATTGTTTGAATGACAAATTATTCAGATAATTTTTTTGTTAAATATTTTTTTTGCATGCAACTCCCTGCACCATGGCCTTGGATTTTTGACTTTAGTATTATAACGTGTTAGGTAGTGTATGTTACACAATGATTTTATTACATTTGATTTACTATAATATTGACATTTGATGTATTTCGACTATGTGTATAATACGTGTTCCAAGTTTCTTTGTTATTTTTGGCTTACAATACTGTGCATTACTTTTGAAAGAGTTTTTACGTTTAAGATTTTTTGATATTATATTGTATGACGTATGTAAATTTGTTGTTCTCTCAAAAAAGCAGAACATATCTAAATTGGACATTAATTAAATAAATAAATAAATATGTGCATTTGGTATACCGCACTTTCACGTCTACGTCTGTCCACGTTGCCATGACTGTACATGTGTCTCAAATGCGGATGGAAAGCCCGAGAAAAATCCCTGCAAGTAACGGCCTCGAACCCCGGCCTCTCGGGTGAAAGGCGCACGCTCTAACCACTACACCGTGAGGCTTACACAAAGTCTTGTCCAAATTAATTCTGACATGTTACCTCAGGTCGGCAACTGGCAATCTGGTTACATCGACCAAACGGTGATCCCCTGACATACCAATGACCTACCAAATGGTTTATCTGTACACTGTACAGACACACTGGCGCCAGTTATATCATACTTGTTACAGCCACACCGTTATACACAGGTATGGCTAGCCACCACAATGACCCTACCCCGCCAAATAATGGGTTCCCCCACCAAGACCCTACCACACACGCCTCGCCCACTCCCAGTATGAAAGCTTTACGGCTGCAACCACATACCACACCACCTCACGCATACATATGTGCCACAGGAATGGAGCTAGCAACCACAATGACCCTACCCCGCCAAATCATGGGCTCCCCCACCAAGACCCTACCCACACACCCCTCACCCACCCCCAGTATGAAAGCTTTAAGGCCACGGGCACGCTCGGCTGATTCAGACAGCAATAAGAAAATTGTGAGTATTTACTTAATTATACAAAGGTATTATTAAAAGTTATACATTGCTTACTGAAATTACTTATGAACAAATAAAAGTCGATGATGCAGCCCTATCTCATGGTGTTGGTAACTACACTACACTGTCAATGGCAAATGTTTAGTCGTTTGGCTGTACCTGGGCAGTCCAAGATATATTTGTTCTGAGCGGGGACCATGACACTGTAAATTATCACACATCTTTCCTAAACATTCTAATTTCATCAGATGAAAAGAAAAAAAGATGAAACATTTTCTAAAAAGTATGTCCATTTAAACAGCACCAATATAATCTTATGTGGACAAAGTATGTATTTTTATGACATTGGGAATTTATAGCATCGTACTGTGCTTCTTTCTGTTCATACACCTGCCTGTAGCAACAGACATTCTGGCAATCCTCACAAAAATATCACTAGATCAAATTTCCCCTGACTGCCTAACTATATGAAGTTATATATCTTTAAAATATGCCTTATATCCCATCAGCGATCGCGGAGGGACTCCACAGACGACTGGGAAATCCCAACAGAAGAAATCACGATTGGTGTAAGAATCGGGTCAGGGTCATTCGGAACGGTGTTCAAGGCCTTCTGGCATGGTCACGTCGCAGTGAAACGGTTAAACGTCACTGACCCCACACCAGCTCAGTTACAGGCCTTCAAAAATGAAGTAGCGGTTTTAAAGTGAGTTGTTTTTGTGCTACATCTTGTATTTTGTCCTGGTTTTTATGCTACGTCTTAAAATGTTACACCTTGTATTTTATCATGCCTACAAATTTTTCGGACATGGTCATGTAGCGAGAAACAGTTAAACGTCACTGACCCCACACCATCTCAGTTATAGGCCTTCAAAAATGAAGTGGCTGTTTTAAAGTGAGTGGTTTTTACGCTACACCTTGTATTTTGCCTTGCCTAAAAATTTTGTTTAGTGAGGTCACGTAGCGAGAGAATGGTTAAACGTGAGTGACCCCACCCCAGCTCAGTTACAGGCCTTCAAAAATGAAGTAGCTGTTTTAAAGTTAGTGATATTTATTGTATTTTACGAGTATTCTGCTTCAAAATTGTTGACGCGGTGAAATTTGCCATGTCTGGTTAAAAATGGTTAGATGCGACTGATTCAGCACAGCTCAGTTACAGGACTTCAAAAATCAAGTTGAAGGCTGTTTTAAAGTGAGTGGTTTTTATGCTACATCTTACAAAGTTCCTACAAAAATGCCATTTATAATTTGCAGTGAAAGTTTGTTAAATGTCACTGACCCCACACCTGCTCAGTTACAGGCCTTCAAAAATGAAGTGGCTGAAGTGAGTGGTTTTTAGGCTATGTCTGTTTGTTGTATTCTACCTAAACATTGTGTGACATCCCTATGCATGGTGTGAGGGTTCTATCATAATCCTGCATCACTTTATAATTATGTCGCATACTTTTCATGGTTTGTTAAGTTGTAACTGCATTTCTCTTGTTGTATACAGTATACAGTTGTATACAGTATTTGTAAGCATCATTCGACGATACTAAGAAAGTCCAAATCTCACACTGTCATCATCATCTAAATGTTTCATGATTAATTTGCAGAAAAATATGGCATGTGAGCGTGTTGCTATTCATGGGGTGTACGACAAACCTGACACTTATCACCCAATGGTGCGAGGGTTCGAGCCTATACAAACATAGTTTTCACATATAATATTTCATTATTAAATTTCAGAAAAACACGGCTTGTTAATACCCTACTATTCATGGGCTGCACGACAAACGTAACACTTATAACCCACTGTTTTGAAAGTTCCGAGTCTATATAAACATCATCTTGCATTACAGATTGTCAAATATAGTATTTCATGATTAAATTACAGAAAAACACGGCATGTAAATGTTCTACTATTCATGGGGTGTACGACAAACCTGACACTTATCACCCAATGGTGCGAGGGTTCGAGCCTATACAAACATATTCTTTCATTTCTCTTTTACAAAAATGTCACAATTTATAATAACTTTTCAGAAAAACTCGGCATGTAAATGTCCTACTGTTCATGGGCTGTACGACAAACCTGACACTTATAAACCAATGGTGCGTGGGTTCGAATCTCTATAAACATCACCCTACATTTCTCTTGGCAAAATGTCATATTATATTCTTATTGCAGAAAAACACGGCATGTAAACGTGTTACTATTCATGGGCTGTACAACAAACCTCACACTTATCACCCAATGGTGCGAGGGTTCGAGCCTATACAAACATAGTTTTAATTTTTTGTTAAATTGTAACTGCATTTCTCTCTACAAAATTTCACATACATGATTTCATGATTACATTACAGAAAAACACGGCATGTAAATGTCCTCCTATTCATGGACTGTACAACAAACCTACACTTATCACCCAATGGTGCGAGGGTTCGAGCCTATACAAACATCTTCCTTCATTTCTCTTTACAAAAATGTCACAATTTGTAACTTTTCAGAAAAACACGGCATGTAAATGTCCTACTATTCATGGGCTGTACAACAAACCTAACACTTATAACCCAATGGTGCGATGGTTCGAATCTCTATAAACATCATCATACATTTCTCTTGGCAAAATGGCATATTATATTCTTATTGCAGAAAAACATGGCATGTGAATGTGTTACTATTCATGGGCTGCACGACAAACCTGACACTTATAACCCAATGGTGCGTGGGTTTGAGCCTATACAAACATAGTTTTAATTTTTTGTTAAATTGTAACTGCATTTCTCTTTACTAAATATCACATATAGCATTTCATGGTTATATTGCAGAAAAACACGGCATGTAAACGTCCTACTATTCATGGGCTGTACAACCGACCTCACACTTATAACCCAATGGTGCGTGGGTTCGAATCTCTATAAACATCACCCTACATGTCTCTTGGCAAAATGTCATATTATATTCTTATTGCAGAAAAACACGGCATGTAAACGTATTACTATTCATGGGCTGTACAACAAACCTGACACTCATCACCCAATGGTGCGAAGGTTCGAGCCTATACAAACATAGTTTTCATGATTTGTTAAATTGTATCTGCATTTCTCTTTACTAAATATCACATATAATATTTCATGATTAAATTACAGAAAAACTCGGCATGTGAATGTGTTACTATTCATGGGTTGCACGACAAACCTGACACTTATCACCCAATGGTGCGAGGGTTCGAGCCTATACAAACATCTACACGTCGAGGAAAGCAAATTCATGATGAAAGAACTACTAGAGATTGGGCGGCAAACCGCACAGGGGATGGAGTATGTATTGTAGTTTATGTAGAAAATTATGTGTTATAAATATGTTTAGGTGTGAATTTAAATGTAATATGTAGTTTTTACTTGTAAACCGTATTTATAAGACTAGTTGCCGAAACTCTTTTAAAAAGGCACTATGCTTTACTCTTACATATAAGTATTGCTTGTTGGTGGTGGGATTTGTGCTCTTGCCATTGTATTTCACACATGTTTAATTGTGTAGTTAGTTGATTTTTGGCAGGCGATAATATATGCATTGTCTTGACTCTTTCTGCTTATAAGTGGGTTTCGAGGGACATCTTTTGTAGAGTTGTCACTTGTCAATGACTGAGATAGTGTATCAGCTTTCCCTCATTTTGCTTTTCATAGTAGTTAGTTGTATTAAGGTCGTAAGTGAGATTAAAAACATTCTGATCATCCGCATTGTTGAATCGTTTTAATCGTCATTTGCCATTACAATAACTAACGTAACCATGTGTTATTCATTTCAGCTACCTTCATGCAAAGTCAATCATTCATCGAGATCTCAAATCCAACAGTATCCTTTCTGCAATTTAGGCATTTGCATAACTTATCGATTTTATGTGTCAAGTGTCATATTTTATCAGTTCCTGTCGTGCATATTGACATTTTGGGATGGAATTGAACTTACAATCCCGGACAATAATAAAGATGTGATATGTGTATGCCAATTCACATGAATATAAATCATGTATCACCCTGGACTGGACTAGGCCGTGATAATCTGGGTCTAATAGTGGGCCAGATTTTGAAGCTCTGGGTCTTTTACACGTGGAAGCAAAATCCTCTGAATCAATCATGATTTTTTCATACCATGACATGTGCCAATTGCCAAATTATAGTCGAGACGTGAATCGCTGAGCGTTGTATGTGTATTCTGGTTTTCACGATTCTGTACTCAATTAGTTCATACCTGCATGTTTGCCTATTATTATAATGAGAATCTCGTATGTTATGTACTGCTGTAATTGTAATTCCAATCAGTCTTTTAAATGTGTATCAGTACTATGTGTAGCAAAATATCATCATATTTTACACTCATATTCTTTATTGAATAAAACATTTTGAATAATAATTAGTTCATAAAAGCAAACAATCCTTAACCCCCTTTCAGACATATTCCTCACTGACGATATGACTGTAAAAATTGGGGACTTTGGTCTGGCTACAGTCAAAACTCGGTGGAGCGGCTCACATCAATTCCAGCAACCTTCTGGCTCTATATTATGGATGGTAAGTGTGGGTTAGACTGTATCATTTCAACTGCTTCGTTATCTTTTGAGTACAGTCAAAACACGATGGAGAGAAACGCGTCAATTTCAGGAACCTTCTGGATCTACAGGGTGGGCCAATAAAAAGTAAGCCAGCACATACTAATATACATAAGTATATTAGTAAACAACATATTTAATTAATTTGTAGTATATATTTTTACTAACCATTTCTTAACTAAACTACAAAATTTCATCAACATATTCAAATAAATAAGTCTTTAACAGCGACATATACCAAGTGACATAAGAAAAGTGGGTGCTCAAAACGATAATGTAGTGTCACTTGACCAAAAATCAAGAATTCTAACAAAAATATTAGACCTTATATTATAATATTTGGTACGCATCATAAACAATGTATCATCTCCATTTTCCCCAAAAATTAAAAACCTACCACTAATATTGGTTGAGTAACACAGCATGGAGTAAGTGTGATTGACGAAAACACTCTGCTGTTATTTTGGCTCGCAACTCATCGACATTGCGAGTCGTGACCTTCTTGTACACACGCTCCTGGTGTCTCCGGTAGTATCAATCTTGCGGTTAATCTTGTCAATGCCACTTCTAGTCCATGGTTTGTTAGTGAACTCATGTATCCTTCGTCGGGCAGACCATCCCTGTAGTCTGCAAGCCTTAATTACTCATAAATCTTCTACAGAATATGATGGCATAATTTACTTTCAAAGTTTGCACCAACAAAACTAGGGTACTAGCGGTTACAATGACATCATAGCCATTTGTGTAGACTATTTGACATAATATGTTCAGTTAAGGTTGATTTACAATACCACCAATTTTTAAAAAAATTAACCCATTCCTTGCCAAATAATGGGTAACTCTAGGCAGTAGCTTGTGTCAACATTTTTTGTATCTTAAATTAGTCTTTAAAAGTGTGTTGCCGCATATTTGTGTATATTTTAGTACAGACTAGTCTAATACGGCTACCCACATTTCTTTATATATATCTGAGCAATGCTTCTCTTTCTTTTCTATAAACGATCCATAGATAGTCTGGATCCACGTTTAGGGTTCGGATTGATCGTGGTCGCTTTTTAGGGAGTTTTTGACCATCTCATTTTGAGGATTGTAATCCTTGAATCACTTGTGGTCCGAAACGGCTTACCGGGATGTGCATTAATTCTCTAGAAACCAATGCGCATTGATCCGGTTCAAATGATTTCATATTGGCACACAGTGCTGTTTAAAAAAATTTCCACCTCATAAATCTATTACCATGGCCATGTTTGCATATTTCTTTTTGATCGTTTTGTTTTTCTGTCAGTTTTTGAGACAAATGACCTGCTGAAAATTGTATCTCTTTTGCTTAATTTGGATTCTGACAATTATAATACTACATGATAATGGAATAATCCGGTAAAGATCTTCCTTCCCTCATACTATACTTCCCCGATCATCTGTGATATTGATTGAATTATATCCCCAGGTATCTATGAAGTGTTCCTTGGCAACAAAAACTTCTACATCGGCAAACAGCCCGATCATCTCGAAGGCACAGACACGGTAAGTTGACTATAAGTACTACAAAAGTTGATTTCTTCAGAGATTAATGCATCATAGGTATTGAAAATCTGTTGTCTGATTGGATTTCAAAACCTACATTCTCACCCGACAAATTCATGTCTGTTCGCGTTGCTGGAAAAATTGCAGTTATTGTAGGATTCAAACTCTGGACCTTTATCTCAAATGATGGGCCAGCCTCTAAACTACTATACCATGAGCGACTAAGTGTAAATGGGCATGTGGATATGGAATTGCTTTCGGCTTATTTATTCCCAATATTTCCTGTTTAATAGGGAAGATGGTAAAAATATGTCTAGTGGTTTTTTCCAGCTAATTCAGTTTCCCCACCAACTGACTACATATGGGGCGTGAATAGCTCAGTTGGCTAAAGCGTTGGGCTATCATTCATTTGGTACCCATGGTCATGGGTTCGAATCTCGAACTGTGTGATCGGCGTTTTGAGTGATTTCTCGGTGTTCTGTGGGTGAGAACACGTTTCCATAGCCTCAGTTTACCAAGCCTGTAAAATTGGTACTAATCGTATATTCGCTTTCAATGGTGAATGTATGGGTTAGGGAGTAAGGTTGTGCTACTCGTGCAGCTATTACGGGCAGAGGTCTATAGCACGGCGAAACACTACCGCTGGTGACATCTGATTTAACGAGCGGTATATAAGTTTGGCACTTTTAATTTTATATGTATACGTTTCGCATAATATACAGTAGATTGTGTGTTACCCATACACAGAAATGGTTAACTCTCTTTAGAAACTAGTTACATTTGACACCGAGCTGACTGTTTCTATGCAGGTTGGTCATCTTCATCGGAACTGTACTGCTGTAGATCCTAGTTAAATTTCTTGACATTAATCTTGCGGCGGTAAAAAAATTCTACCTTGTTTGGTGTGTATTTGTTCTCTGTGGTGTCCGTTCCTTAGGCAACCTGCAAGGAATCTCACATGACTGACTCTATTACTCATCAGTTTTGTATATATACTGGGAATTTTGACGTTTCAATTCACACCTGAAGAAGTCTACTGCTGTAGACGAAAACTTGTGTCAACGTTTTTGCATTATAATTAGTCTTTAAAGTGTGTTACCACATATTCTGTGGGCCTCGT
>WNLI01225723.1:0-12371 GCA_025802215.1 Wirenia argentea | reverse complement strand
ACCACTGACTTTGACCATTTACTGGTCCGATGTGGTTTGCCTCCTCCTGGGGTAGCAGTATACAAACCCAACGCTGAGCACCCTATCAATGGCCGCTAATGATATGTTATGAGTCCCGTGATGCTTTCAGTTTCAGGAGCAGTGGTTGATGGTGGTCTCACATCGCTCACCTGTTACAAATGATATTGGTAGAGTGGATAAAAAAGAAACGGATACACACTGATCCAAGAATAGGTTTTGCACCAGCCTCTGATGCAGTAGTTGATGGTGGCTTGACTGGCTTCACAATGCTCACCTGTTAGTGTTACAGACTAGGAGATATGTTAGGTTATGTGGATGCCATGCGAAAGGAGTCAAAGGACACAGATATTCCAGAAGAAGGTTCTTGCACTATCCCCTGGTTGCACGGATCACTGGAACAATGGTTGATGGTGGCTTCACAATGCTCACCTGTTACAGACTAGGACATATGTTAGCTTATGTGGATGCCTTGTGGAAAGACACAGATACCTCAGAAGTAGGTTGTTGCACCAACCCCGGCCCTGGGAGCAGTGGAGTGGTGGTTGATGGTAGTTTCACGGCACCCATCTGTAATAAGTCAAATAAGTCCAGTGTAAAAAAATTATCATAGCCTGGACCCAATCTAAATGGAATAGGCCTATTATATTACTAGCGGATTTCGTGGAAAGCTATTTAATTCAGTATGTCAACTGCTCCCTTAAAACCAAAAGTATCATATCTCATCAGTCATCATTTGCTATTGGCACCTTTGTGCCACGAAACAATAATCCATTTAGACTTTAGAAGGAGCATTTATCACTTCCATCGTTGTTATTTGATAAAACAAGAAACTATTTACAGCATTTTCGTGGGAAACACTTATTCTTTCATCGTCACTTTTTTGTGACATTTTACATGACAAGTCTGATTTTTAGCTGTTTAGGACTATAATCAGTATAAATAGACTCCCAAAGAACATTACCAATAGGAGCAATCACGCACGTACACTTATGCATAAATACTAATTACGACAAAAATTACCTATATATCCTGGTGGGCAATTGCAGGTAAAACCATTCTCATTCCGACAGGTGGCTCCGTTAAAACACGGTGTCGCCGCGCACAGGTCCATTTCCACAGTGCAATTCACTCCGTCATATCCTGCAAATTAAGTGTGAAATCAGATCAAAATGATATTTTATCAACACAAACAGAGTTTAATTATTAATGCTGGGGAGGGAGGTTTGCTATTGATGATCCTGAAATACAGAATAATGGGAAGTCCATTTCCACGGTGCAATTCAGTCCATCGTATCCTGCCAATTGCGTGAGAAATGACATTTTATAAAATTACCAATAGGCATACGGAATATCAACACAAAATTTTTTTATAAGCATAATTAATAGCCGTCATTCTTGAGTTCAACCATTCCCTATTACTATTTGAACAGTGTAAAGTAATGTTCAATGTTAGGCTATAATACGACATTATAATTAGGTATTAGCTGAGCCGCTTTGTTAGTCACATGACTAGCGACGATCATCATTCGCTGACGAAAAACGATGGACGTCGTTTGAAAGCTACGGTGAGCTTTACTTTATTCAAGTCGTGTGTAAAGTTAAAATTTATTTGTTTAAAATGAATAATCGACGACAGTTAAAACTAATGAAACGTATTGAACTGAACTATGATCGGAAGATCTTCTTAATGGTGCGCGAGTGGGAGGCGAACGAGAAAAAAGCGGCGGCCTTCCAAAATCATTTACATTTCACGATCCATTGTAAACACAACAACATCTATCCCGTGAGCCTCAATGTTAAAACCGCGGTCAAAGGTCCCCGAGCCAAACAAATCATCGACAAAACACAACGGGCCCTCCTAAATGAACGCCTTCATCAGATCCACGGAAAAATCAACCATTTAAAACAATGTAGTGCGGATTTTGACGAATCCCTATTTTTGCAACTACCGAGTGACGTATACACAGAGGTCAAGGACTGGGTCAAAGATGGCCGACGTAAGGAGTTTGACAAATGTCGTGAACGTCAAAAAGGCAAATTCCAGACACTTTCGGAGAAAAACGAACGATTGAAACGAGATGAGAACATTGTGCAGGTAAATAATGATGTAATTAATGAACTTAAAGATCGGTGGGTGGTTAACACCTCAGATTATGTCCTAAATGACAATGAAAAGGCGCTCTTAGAGCGAGGTTTGAACTATGCTATCACACCCCAAAATGTTCCAGTTAGTGATTTCATCATAGGAGTCGAATCGGCGTGTAGGCTGTTAGGAAATGAATCTAGTGACTCAGCTTTGTTACGAGCTGAATGCACCAAAGTTCTAACTTCCGCCAAAACACCTGAATCTAACATACCTAAACAAGAAATCCATGCACTGAAAACATTGAAAGACAACAAAGATATCATGATATTACCAGCAGATAAGGGGAGGGCAACTGTTATTATAAACAAAACAGACTACCACACTAAAGCAGTTGACCTTCTTAGCGACACCAAAACATACAAGCCATTAACCAAAAACCCAGTTAATATCTACTCAAAAAAGTTCTGAAAAAGGCTAAGGCAGAAGACGCTATCGATTTCGCAAAATACAGACAATTACTCCCTACATGTTCCGACACACCTAGGTTCTATGGACTCCCCAAAATCCATAAACTAAACATTCCCCTGAGACCTATCGTAGCGTCAATCGGTTCCATCACTTACAACACAGCCCGTTTCGTCGCAGACATCTTATCCCCCCTCGTTGGTAAATCAGAATATCACATCAAAAACAGTGTCGATCTGGTGGAAAAATGAGTGACTTAAAACTAATGGACGATGAAAAACTAGTGTCGTTTGATGTATCCGCGTTGTTTACCAGCGTTCCTATCAAAGACAGTATTGACATTGTTCGCGACCGCCTACAGTCAGATCTCACACTACCGGACCGTACCAAATTGTCAGTCGATCGTATCACAGAATTATTGGACTGCTGCTTAACGACAACATACTTTTCATACAGTGACAATCTCTATGCACAGGTTGCGGGGGCAGCCATGGGTTCACCGCCAGCCCCATCATAGCCAATCTATTCATGGAAGACTTTGAGCAGAAAGCCCTAAATTCATGGACACAAAAAGTTACCCAGGTTTTGGGGACGGTATGTTGATGACACCATAGCCATAATCAAAACCAACGACATCAACATCTTTACAGACCACATCAATGAACAGTGACACTATCCTTCCATAAAATTCTCAAGTGAACTAGAACATGACAATGATAGCCATCCTAGACACCCTGATAACCAGAAACACAGATGGCTCTTTATATTTTGGGGTATACAGAAAAACACACACACACAGACCAATACCTACAATTCACCAGCCCCGCGCCTCGGCTATGCACGTGGATACTACACTGCGATACATGGCGAAACATGCTCCATTGAGATGGACATGCCAGCATTAGGGGACCCGTCCCGCCGCTAAATCGCTATGGATATTGTCTAATTTTCTGCCACTGCAAATTCCGCGGCTTATCGTCCAGGGATTATGATGTCGCTGATTGAACGCGTTCCTGCTAATACGCAAAATGTGCGCAGGCCTATGTGTAGGGACGCGCACACCGCATGTCAGCCGTTTATTATGGCGCTAAATTACAACCAGGCACGTTATACGTTTGATCTCGGTTCGGAATGCGTAATGCGTTTACAATGCGCATTAACATATCAGTTACTGCGTGGATTTGGTGTTAATGCGTTTTGATATTATAGACGCATTGGTATAGACTGCTGAGTCACGTAATAATGACTATGCGTAACTTTTTTGGTATAATTTTTTCGATTTACAATCGACTCAACGACTCACCCTTTGTGAGTCTGAATTTAAGAGTATGGTTGGTGAATGTACTCTGTAGCGTATAATCTACCGTCTACACTACAGATCTGTCTTGGGTAGAGCGACCAGACATGAGCTATCGATTAAGGATACGTTACATTGAGTAACGGGAGAGACAATGTCGTCGAGGGCAGTCAACTATGGCAACGGACGAGCATCTAGAGTAAGTTATAGATTGTAGATACACAATATTATATAGTCCACAGCGACTTCAGAGTTGCAGTCTTTGCGGGGTTGGATGCCTCGTTATATGTCGAACTGTTCGGATAATAAATACTGTATTACTTTGATACCTATACCAATTTAATTAACGTCCATTTAAAACTCTAAATGGAAAATTAAAATTTAAACTGACATGCTCGAATTCCTTTGGCGACCTTTGGCGAGTTTTAATATACTGTATCTATGTTGGCGACGCCATCTCGAGATAAATTGTACAATTGTGCGTAGAATTTTCATTTACGTCATTATTTTATGCTGAAAATAGCAGTCGGATATCGGATATAACCTAAAATGTCCTAGATGTAGGATTGTGTATCTATATCTCATATCATCTCTAGCCACAGCTGACTAACCTCCCGAAATTGTCTCCCTCGTTACTCAATGTAACGTATCCTTAATCGATAGCTGTTGTCTGGTCGTTCCACATGAGTCTACAGGCTGTATAGTAGCGTAGACAGGAGATTGTACGATATAGCCTATAGACCAGTCTCATCAGCCATAGTCGTAAATTGAGAGTGACAAAATCTGAGTCACTCACTACCAAAATGGAGTCCGTGAGGTGATAACCAGGCGATTGGATTGTTGAATGTAAATCGAAAAGATTATAGATGCAATAGTGACACATAGTTATTATCACGTGACTCAGCAGTCTACACTTTCGAATAATACTATCAATGCGGTTAAATCCCAACCCCGCGCAGTACTCATGCTAATGCACATCGGAAATATATTGAGCATACTGAACCGAGATCAAACGTATAATGTGTCTGATACTAATGCAGCGCCATATTAAAACTTATCGCCTTACCAGTGCGGTGAGCGTCCGAACACGCGCACATTTCGGGTACCTATTAGCAGGAACGCGTTCAATCAGCGATAGCATAATCCCTGGACGATAAGCCGCGGAATTTGCAGTGGCAGAAAATTAGACAATATCCATTGCGGTTTAGCGGCGGGACGGGTCCCCTGATGCTGGAATATCCATCTCATAATGGAGTATGTATCGCCATGTATCACACTGTGTTTTTCATGTGCATACCCGAGGCGCGGGGTAGGATTGTCCCACCCCTACTGCACCCAACACATACCATATATCCCACCAAACGCATGTTGCCACACACAAACCCCATATTTGAGGCGGTTTAGCATTATTGGTAGATTTGAACTTTCAATTGAATACAGTAGTGACTTTTCTATAGGTTACACATAGAGGTATGTACAGTATACTGGCGACAGTTATATACGTACAAACCGCAGTCATCTTCGCTAAAGACTAGCACATCTACGCGTAAAATATATATTTATAATAATTACTGTATATGCGTAGCTTTACTTCCCGACCTATACATAGCCCGTATGTGTGTACGATCAGTACCAATTTTACAGGCCTGGTAAACTGAGGCGAGATAAATGTGCTCTCACCCACCGAGAAATCACTCAGAACAATTTTCATAAAAGCCGATCGCACAGTCCGAGATTCGAACCCACTATCCTGGGTACCAAATGAATGGTAACCAAACGCTTTAGCCGACTGATCTACTCCCGAATAATGGAAAATATACTCTAATAATAATTCTAATTATTCTATCTATTGCCTTTCCATTTCATTTTGTGTCGACTAATACGTACAGTACTTCTAGAATATGAATAGATCACAATACTCGCCCAGGACTAATCCTTCCACACATCCCACTATAGCCTATATCCCCACCATATCCAATCCATCCCACCATGCTACATCTCGATAATTTCCCTACTGACCAAAGCTGTATGGTGATAAGTTATGTTTTCTATAATGAAGCTTGGATCGCGGGTTGTTATGTTGCTATAATATGCTGCTCTTATTGTAGGTTCATTAGAGAACACAAAGGACTCTAGCCAAGCCCATGTCCAATAAATCGTCAGCAAACACCACTAATACATTTATGTTGTAATGGCTTTTCCGACCGTTTATGGATGTGTGGGTACCGCAGTCTTCAATGGTCGACGCTTCCTAAAAATATGGCGAATATATTTTTTTTGTGATATGACTGTTAACATATTCATGTACGTAACTGTAACTGTAGCTACTACGTCCTGTATATACTTTTCATATCGAAACAATAACGAGCAAAAAATAGACTAATACAAATACGTATAATAACCATTTTATTGTGTCATTGGCTAATTATTATTAGCACACGTAATTATACATCCATGCTATTGACATATTACCACGATAGCAACTATATTAGCAACGATATTTCAGAATGAGACATAGGCTATCTTACATAATCGTTATCCTGTTAATTGGAAGGTGCATATTAACTACGTCAGTGTATAGGCATACAGTAGTATTGTGAATCGAATTTGGTATTGTATTGACTCTAGTATGTCGTGGTTTCACTCTCAACGACGCGTATACAGCGACTAGTAGACAATCCATCAATCATCATTTCCTGGACACTCATCTAGCTGTCACCCCAAGGGTAGTAATCGTGATCACTGGGCACACAATCACCAGGACAGACACGCGTGTTGAGTCTACAATTCCAGACTTGATATCACATCATTATCGATCCCATATTGAACCATTGGGAATATGACTTAAAACTAGTTACATAATGTATAGGCTACACAAAATTCACGACGAGATTCGAACCCACGACACTTATAAGATCTGTGATAGTTTTCTCACCACAGTATACTAGCTCGATTGCATTCGCGTCGTATGTACAGTAGCCTATACATGATTTCCCTTCATTTGAGATCCAGGGTCGTGGGTTTCGCATCGCAGACGTGTTTAACGGTCCGGCGTCGTGCTCACGACTACCCTGACATGACAATGGTGTAAGATCGACATTTAATTTGGTGAGGTCTGAAAATGTGGCATATAAACGTCAGATTTACTTTATCGGAATAGCGTATATGATAACTGATAATAATATTCAGATCGACGTTTTAAACACTAGTGATGTATGTATATGTATGGATATTAGATCAATTTTAACTAGTTCTCAGTCACATTGCTGCTCGACAAAATCAGCAATATACCAGATCCACTCTCCTGAGAACATTATGTACCGTATAGACGCTTTACCCAACTACAACAAAAAACAATCCTACATCGATAACCCACCGATGTGTATTACAGCCTCCACTAACCACGACCATTCGCATCGACAAAGTGGACAATGAGTCTGGACCGAAAACCGCTCCCTGGGGGACACCAACTAATCTTCAGCCCTCGAAAAGATGAGCAGCCAATGATTTCTCTCGGGATGACCGTATTTGATAAATAATTTGTCAGTCTCGGCATTATGGGTGGACTTGTGGGACTAAGTGGGCTAGACAGGCGATTGTGTCAATTGGTGAATTTGGTGGGTTAACATGGGTTCGCGAAATCATTAGTATCCCGTCTAGTGTGGTTACGAGTAATATTATTCCATAGCACTATTCAGTCTAATAAAAGAGCGTACGAATATACAGTAACGTAGGTCGGTTAGGTATTGTTTTTGTCGCAAGACTACGCTGTAATTTACATCCGTATAATGATCCTTATTACCAGTAATTATTGTGTGTGGTTGTTTTTCATAGCAGCGAGAGCTACGTACGATACGAACTATAGTATATATTCACCACTGTGAATACATTATAAAAATGTATCACATACAGTAGGTAGCTGAAAGAACTCTTTTCAACCAATCATATTATGTGAAATCAAAATTCAACGCCTTGATTTAGTATGACAGTGGGGGTTATCTACGAACATGATATATTATTCTTTATTGTTTATTTAAATTTTGATTTTTGAATTTAACATGAACTTGTGTTTCTATCGACGTCAATTTAATAGGCTTGCCATGGCCAATCTAGCTATGGCAGCGTCATAAACATAATAGAATTATTAATGCATGCTCCACTCGTTCAAGGTGGTTTTCTACGAAGAGGAAGGAGAATATCATCTCTCACACGTATCTTATTTGGATATGCACATGTACGATACATGCCTGTGACTGCACTATAACCTACTCACTATCTTCACAGCGGGCGTATAGTGCATAGCCACGAATCACCCAATTTCCTCGATCCACAAACAATAACAGGGTAAGTGAATTAAATCCGCACGAAGAAATCGGCAAACGACCTTCGTCACGTAATGTATGGTTCATCCATATTTCATTGCGATTTTTGGTCGTCAGTGAAAACTCGGTGGTTGCCATGGTATTACGATTTTCTTGTGTTTGGTAAATGGCAAAGGATGTGTCTTATAAATAAATGATGCGGTGTCTATTATGGGTTGTGTGAGGGCAAGTATAAGCGATGGTTGGTGACAATGGTTGGTGACAACATGACACCTCGTGTCGAAGACCTGTCCATGGCGTTATACTATACTAGTAATGAATAGCAGAGTACATGTAGATAAGCTAATGCTAGTCTTTGGGCACAACGTTTATGTGATTATATAGCGTATGGTTTATCTGAGTAGTCACCACTGACCTTGTAAGTGTCTATCTATATATTGGTATCGTCGCAGACGTGATGGATGTCAATACTCGTATAATCTTAGTATTCATCATGGAGTAGGTCGGCGATACTAAAATTGTTTTCATAATATCAACCATGCACATCGTATCTCATTCTCTACCGGATATGTGATAAAATATAGCAACAATTTCTTGGGTTTTTAAATTTCAACAGTTTGTGGCAACCGTATGAAAGTTATCACCACTTTTAGATACTTTATTGTCGTAGTATCTATTTCACTTGTTTGTGTACATACATTATTTTTGTTACTAATCCAGACTAATCCAGTATCTGCTCTGATCTTCAATGTATGTCCTTCAACTTGGACGGTATTATACGTTTTTAATGAAGTAGATTCCGAATCTTGAAATCGAGTCTTGATTCTGGGGCCAGTGGATATTCATTGTGCGCATCGTGAATAATCAAACGGTAACTTCGGGTATGACATTTCTTATACTAATATATACTAGATGCGAAAAGGTAGGTCCCGATAGTCACATTATGTAGTCTATGCACGGTATATTTGACGTTTTATTCAGTTAAGAATACGAGTGTAAGATCGTATAAACATAGTGCATAATACAATATCAAGTCACAGACATAAATTCTACACAGTTCAGTCAGTGTTCTTCACATCTACTATTTTGATTGGAAAATTACATCCGGTTAAAAGAAAAAGGAAATAAAGAAAATTGCAAACATATTGATATAATCATTCATATAACGATACAATAATTTCGAACAGCCTAGTTGTGATAGTCACATTATGAGTGCGCTATAATTAAGAACTTGTCGTTGTGTTTATGTTCGTCTATTGGTACACGGAGAGTATTTTGTTTTCATCCTATAACTCTACTGTCAGACAACGACAAAAAGCTAGTCCCTAGATGCTCATTTTCGGGACTGAACTAGTCGAATCACGCCACATAACAAAAATATAGTTGAGACCCGCGGGCGACCATGGATTCCGTAGCATTGTAATGGAATTTCTAATTACAAAGGTGATTTTTTTATTGAGTGCACAATACAAGTATTTCATTGACATTGTATTGCTGTGTGTGTGATGACATTAGGCATTGACACAGCATTGTCGTATGTGTATTTATTTCGAGTGTGCGGAATGCACGGCGGCACTGCATTAATGTCGCGTGAAAATCGTTATAAAGCCCATCATTTCACAATTCATCACTCTCGCTTTACGTAACAGTAAAAAGCACTGGGTCACGGTATGGTAATGTTTCGTTGTGTGATGAATAATGAAAGCCATTGCAAGCCCAGTCGTCTGATGGCACATGTAATGTACATCGCTCTTCATGATATACATGGAGTGCGCTTTGTCGCCTGATGCAAGTGATATCATATGGCTTTTTATGGTGTATATTTGCTGCACTACCTAGATCAGATGGAAACCTCAATATTACTGCAGCTAAGAGACATCGTCAATTTGACGTTTATGCCCGTATAAATTGTGTCTCTAGAAGAAACGGTAGATATATACGTACTGTATGACATGTATATGGTTCATATATGCCTATACATCACCACCGAAGGAGATTGTGTCGCGGCGTTATGTGGAAGGTCAAAGTGTCCTCAAAATTAATATCATCCAATTCAGCGTCTACGACTACGGAAAGAGACTTGTTTGTATTTTGTACATGCGATGTTGCGTGACGTAATATTATTTATATGTTGTATCTATCTAATTTAGTGTATAATAATCGTACGGGAAAACTGTACCAATATTCATGCGCTGTTCGCTAATAATGCGCTTCCGCCAGGTGATACGCCAGTCGAAGTTGGGAGTGAAAGGGTTAATCATGAAAATATAGAATGATCATAATAGGTTACGTAAATATTCAACATTGAACCTTTAATTGAATCACGGGAGTTTGCTAAAGTAATATGCCATATAAAATGATTTACATAGACATACATGATGCATATTATATAATAGCGATAAACATAATACAGTTAACTCATCGTGTGTATAAGGGCATAATGATATGCGCACTTGTCCCCTGGCAGCAGTTAATCATGGCATAAGCAGAATTAACGAATCTGGAGATGGGTTTATCTGTTATTACACATTATAATGAGCGTCTCACTGGGTATAGGGAATGTAAAGCTATAATATCGCGCATGCGACCTAGTGTGGCACAGAAGCAGACGATTTAATATTCTACAGACTACAGACGGTGTAAAATCACACAGATCTATTGAAAATACTCAAGCCTGCCTCATTGACATTTCTCATTGGATGACACAAAACAAATTGCAAATAAACCCTGACAAGACGGAACTCCTCGTCATCTCCTCAAAATTCCGCCAACGACCCATCCCTGGCATTTCGATTAATTTTGAAGGTCAAACTATGACACCAGCAAAATCGGTCAGAAACCTAGGTGTAATTTTTGACACAAATTTAACTATGCATAAGCATGTTTCTCAAATTGTAAAATCAGGATATTTCCACTTACGAAATATCAAATCAAATCGACTTCAAAATAGGCTACCTCTCTAACGCCAGACTCTCATTCAGGCATCTATCTCTTCCCTTCTTGATAACTGCAACTAGCTCCTGTACAATCTTCCCGAAATGAACTGTCCCGCTTCCAAAAACTGCAAAATGCCGATGCACGCGTTATCTCGAAAACCGCCATTCGTGAACACATCACCCCTGTCCTTCTACATCTCCATTGGCTCCCAATTAAGTTCAGAATAATGTAAAAAAAATGTTCATTACAGCCCACAAATGCGTAATATGGATCACCCGCATACATAAAACAAGCAATCTCAGTTCACAAACCAATTAGAAACACAAGATAATCCACATGCATCACACTTGTAGCACCAAAAACCAAACACATCTCGTTTGGGGATCGGACAGAGCTTTTTCAAGCGCAGAACCGTATCTTTTCAACTTCATTCCGATCATGTGACAATTTCTCTAAATTTAAATGCGTGATTAAGACACATCTCTTCTCAAAATGTTTTTGTATCTATCTATAGCACACAAATACATGGTTTAATATCATACAATGTAAGCAACACTCTAATATAGCACAGATGGTCTAACATGGTGTACGGTCAAACATCGCAGTCGGTCGTTAATTACAGAAACGATATTATATCGCACACACGGTCTAGTATCTCAGACAGCGAAACAAAGTGCTCTATTTTGTCAAAATATAGTATGACTTAACGATCTACCACCAAGCAGCGCGCATGCGCAAATACGACGAGTCGTCACCAATAGAAATGCGGCGCACATCAGTCAAATACGTGTAGCGAAATGCCAGGTTTTTTTTTGCTTTTTTCGTTCGAGACGATAATTAGCGGTTGGTTTATTTTCTACAACCATAATAATTATGTCGTCGAAAGTTTATTCCCGGCATAAATACCCAAACATTTCGGTCCGTGGGTCATTTAGGCTTTAATTTGCCGATTTCCCAACGTTTCTGATTGGAAGCCTTCATTACGCGAATATCTAGTCAAGATAGCAGGTGTTTTCTAATTAGGTAACCGGCGATTTTTTACAAGGAGATTTTTGCTACAAAGGGAAGTAATTATTCTACTCGGAGATTTTGAGTTTCTATTTCGATGATACCCGGCGATTCCGTAAATGATGTGGCGGTAATTATTCTACGCGTCACCTCTTGAGGACGAGTTGAAGAAATACCATTACATTTGTCACACAACTATTAAATTCAACCTGCTATTTTCCTCTGAATTGTGTAC
>WNLI01225612.1:0-12371 GCA_025802215.1 Wirenia argentea | reverse complement strand
CATGCACAGCATATCGGAGAAGATGGATGGTAAGAAAAATCTTTCCCCTTTACAACGACAGTCATAAATCCAAAATCGGACGAGTAGTGTAGATGTTGTGGGTACATATATATCTGTGAATTTGACAACGCTATAATGAAATATATTCCTTGTACGCCTTTTTTATGACGTTTAGTATATGTATGTGCGCACAAATTTGGTCGCGCGCACGCATGTTGTCCGCACAAATATGCCCTAAAAGCCTTTAAAAATCTCCAAAAAGCCCAAATTTTCTAAATATCACCAATTTTCACTCTAATTTAGTGCCGCCCCTGTATACCACTCGGTAAGTCAGATGTCACTGGCGGTCAAGTTTCGCCGTGCCATAGACCTCTGCGCATAATAGCTGCACGCCTAGCACAACCTTACTCCCCAATCAATACACCTCTGTGAAGGCGAATATTCGATCGATATCAAGGATTATTAAACCGAGGCTACGTACTGTGTTCTTACCCACAAGGACCCTCAGAGCCCTCGCCAGACATGCGTCCCAGACTACCGTGTTTATGGTAGACCATGTCATCTTCCCGCACTATCCATACATACACGATACGTTGACAGCAACATCTAGGCCGCGCCACGACACAATCAAGCTATGAACAGTCTATCGTGGCCGAAACTGAGTTGGTGGAGAAACCGGATTGCTCGGAGCAAACCACCGGACGTGAGCAGGATTTTATCCATCTTCCATGACTCGGATACAGAGGGAAGAAGCCAGTAGAATTCATACGAAAGCTACCCAGTCCGTAGCTGCTCAATTTAGCCACTGAACTAGGCAAAAGGTAAGTTCCTTGTCCAATATAATTACAGAAACACAGGGAAAATGTTTGCCACGGCCCAGGTTTGAACCCGGAATCCTATGATCTCTAGGGAAGCACTTTTCCACTGCACTACTGCCCGTTACCAATACAATGAATATCCTTTACCCTACCCCAGGTACAACTACGGACGAATGCACGTGCTTCACTACGTCTCACTCAAAATCGGTACACGAGAGTTTGTTGGCTTTGGACCGACGTCAAAAGCGGCAAAGAACCAAGCGGCGAACAAAGCGTTACGGATCCTACGTCACGTGCCCATGCCAGAACGGGAGGCCCCTAAAGAGGGGGAGGGGGAAGCTGCGGCGCCAGTCGTTGTGGAAGCTAAACCTCCGGCACCGCGTATGTGGTTACTCTACTAACATTGCTATACTTTTCAAACTAAACCGGTATGTTCCGAGACATACTGGAAAAGTCTACACCTAATCCACTTTCTCCCGGCATGTTCCGGAAGAGTCTGGTTCAATTTTCACACACCTCCACGAGCAGGTAGAAAGTAAACCACTTCACTTCGCTCCGACACGCTTCGCTTTATTTCACTAGTATAGCAACGTGACATCGAGCGATGCCAAAGTTCCATGGTCATCGTGTACAGTTTTCTACCACGGTCATTGTGTTTAGTGTTTTTATGGTGGTTTCATGAATTTAAATCATTCAGATGTCTGCCCGAGGTAGAAAATTGTCATACCATTGTTTACCGTTGTACAATGTACATGAGGTCTGAGGTCCTCAAAAGATTGCCCTCAAATGTAATGTCACTGTCACTCTCAACTGTTCACCTGTTACGCCTGTATTTTGCACTATTTAGTTACCCATAATGGCCCATTTGTTTTAGCTGCCGAGGGTGAGCAAGTCAAGTCAGAAGTAAGCCTAATCCACGAAATTGCCCTCAAACGTAATGTTGTTTGTCAACTTCTAATTCTCACCTGTTAACTAGTATTTTGCCCTCTCTAGTTGCAATTATTGCCCATGATCTGTTTTAGCCGCCGAGGGAGAGCAGGTCAAGTCAGAAGTGAGCCTAATCCACGAAATTGCCCTCAAACGCTCACCTGTTAAGCTTGTAGTTTGCCCTTTATAGTTGCCCACAATTGCCCATGATCTGTTTTAGCGACTGAAGGAGAGCAGGTGAAATCGGAAGTGAGCCTAATCCACGAAATCACCCTCAAACGTAATGTTCATGTCACCCTCAATTGCTCACCTGTCTAGCCTGTATTTTGCCCTGTCTAGTTACCCATAATTGCCCACAATTGCCCATTTGTTTTAGCCGCCGAAGGAGAGCAAGTCAAGTCAGAAGTGAGCCTAATCCACGAAATTGCCCTGAAACGTAATGTTCATGTCAGCTTCGAGGTTTGTGTTAGTATTGCATACAATAACCTTACAATAACCATACAATAACCATACAATAACCATACAATAACTATACTGTACAATAATCTACAATATCCATACAATAACCTTGCTTGTCTCTTCACATATGTAACGGCCGCACGTGGACTTTGGTGGGTGGGTGTGTGGGTGATCTGAAGAGGGGAGGAATTGAGTTGTATTGTAATGTATGTCAAAATCTAAACACAAATTCTCTACAATTATACGTGAGCAACACACATTTCAAGAGCCAAAACAAGAACTGATTCCACTCTCAAAATGTGCATTCACCCAGAGGTATAATGGCTGCCAGATTGTTTTAATGGGTCTTTGTGGTGCTGGATGTCTGGTGTTAATTACCGTCAGGGGAGATAAGGCCCTGGGAAATGGTCGGTGTATAGACAGGTGTGTGATGTATAAGCTCTGTGATGTGAGTGATATATGTATGTGGCTTGGACTTGCACTTGTGTATGGGTGTGTACTGTATAGCTGTGTGTGATATTGTGCCCTAACACTCTCCCCCTCCAAAGTAATGTCGTCCTCGACATGTAAATGACACAACTAATGCAAAATAATACACAAAATGAAACATAATCAATTGAAAATACAACATAATCATAACATCGCTGAATAATATGCAATCACTAAGGTCTAACCAATGTATATACACAATTTCATCAACTTTGAATATTTTTGAATAATTCCTAAAATTCAGGAATTCGTTTTCTATTCTCAATTCACATTGAAAATAAATCGTACTGCTATGTGCAAACTTCCATCAATCCAGAGGGGATAGGCAAGACAAACAGACCCATCAATCTGTCACTTCAATAGATAACAGTAAGGAACAAGTGGTAATGGTCAACAGATGTAGGCAAGTGAGTCACAGACTCCCAGGATTCAGTGTACACAAAGTGATATACAGTAAATCGTTTCAGCAATGTACACATAAAAGTGACCAAAACACATAAAATTCTTGGTGAAATTTCCTAGCTTTGGTCTATCTAGATACAGTATTTACGACTTGACAAGTTAATGTACTAAGCTGTTTACATGATAGTGGTTAGGTCAAGGGTCAATGAAGATAAAGTTCATTAAGACAATAAAAGTTGTTCAAAGAATGGCACTGACAAGTTAATGGTTGGCTGGGGAGCCTGGGGTACAATGAGTATTTCTGCCTCACCAGTGAAGTAAATAAATGGGTGCAGGACAGAATAAAAGTTAACTGTAAATGATTTTACAACTTTGGCATTAGATGTAAACATAGAATCTTGTACCAAATTAATAATTTGCTACACATGAAAATACAGTAAACAATAATAGAAGCATATCGTAGTTATACGATTGTATGTACAGAGTATACTTATAATGAAACATTAATCGAAACACCATCCATAATAATTATTAAACATACAATTACAGGATTGCATAATTCACTACATTTTGTACGAAATTATGGAATATTACACGGATGAAATCCTAGACTACTTGATACGAATTATTGAAAATTATAATGTCAATCAAGATAAAATACCGACATTCACAATCATAATTATTTATGAAAAAATAATTGGCTTTTCTTAGTCACTATCATCTTTCGACTTGAATAATTATTGTAGATATAATACACTGTAGTCTGTACTACATATCGAAATCATTCATAAATTGAAATAATCTGATCTCACTTTACAATAAAAAAGTATGAAACAACTGCAGCTTAAAGTTATACCAATCTACCGAGATCTAATAATTCTTTACAAAATAAACATAGGTTATCGAATAAAATTACATAGCTTTTCAAAAGATTTTTTTCAGATCAAAATAATAATAATTTTCTCACAATATTGATAAAATGTTACAATACATGTAGTAATCTTTAGATAGTTAATGGGATACAAAATGTGCCATCAGAATTAAACGACAAAATCAGATATAATGCTACAATAAAATAAACGTACATTGGTCAGTTTGTCATAATACAAAATAACACATAATTATATACCACATATTCAAAATGCTTTATGTACACATAAGGGATCAAAGTCAATCGACAAATATAATATTGGCGATTTTTATGCAACCAATCGGTGACATTGAAATAATATTAGGTACTCACTATCAATGATAGTCAAAGGTTAATGTGAAATCTTTTTCCACAACAGTAATATAACTTATTAACCTTCACATAAATGAAATTTTGTTTTTCCTTAACAACAAAATTGGCAATATTTAATTATACACAACTTTTTCAATGACAAACAAATTGTCATCATAATCAATAGTCAAATTTGGCAACTCAATGTTCAATATCATCATATCTGTATTCTGAAACTTCCAATGTTTCAACATCTTGGTCCGCGATGACCATAATTAAAATTTCATCACACACAATTATAATTAAATCTTCATAATGTCACAGTACACGGCAATTAATACACACAATAATAATTAGTCGGTTATTTCGTTAGTCTCAATGTCTCATCTAGTAATTAGTGGATTATAATATATACCATGCTTCTTAGATTATGAATCAACATTAGGTTCGAATTAATCCAAAAACGAACTGTGAGGTTAGATGTCAGAAAGGGATCAAATTTCATGCATCAAGTGATTAACGTCACACCTCTAAGCAAGAGCATATTCAACAAAATTGTTAATTAATTACAGATTATACGAGACAATATACATTATACAGTAATATAATACAAATTTAACACAAAAATAACAGTCTTTCTGTCAACTTTTTGTTTACGTCCTTACGGCTTACCGTGACGTAATACCACTATGTCGCACTTGATTATGTGGACAGTTGAGATGGTATAGCATGGCCAAGATAGCCATCACATCTCTACTCGGCTCAGAGTTACTAGGTTCTACGGTACCTGGTGATTCTACACCATAGGTCAACCTTTCTGGAGGGTGTCGCTCACGAGTTGAGCGGCGAACAAACATAACTTCCTCCGAGTTTCCGTCACCTTCCGGCACTTCGCCGTCTGTCGGTTCAGAGTTAGGAACAATGTCTGACTGTTCATTATCTAACTCTACCGGTACTGAATTACCTGATGTGTGTGGCTGAGGCTCATCAATGTCTGACTCACTGTGAACTGAGTGAATGGAGTCTGACTCTACATCAGAGGGAACGAGATATTCCGACATCACTATAGTCTCACTTGAATCATCAGCATTAATTACCTCCTCTGGTTCTACTAATTGTTCTGGGTTATTGTCATTATTGGGTTCATTTTGTACTTGTGTAACACCTTGATTTGGACCTACCCAATAGTACTCAGAGCTACTGCTACTGTTATTGATTGGTGTCAAGTTTGGTACGGTGGCCCTCTCTGTGGTGCGCGTCATCCTTTTGGTTGTCGTGTCGGCTTGATTAGCTAGTGGTAAGTGATCACATGGTAGGAGTAGATTCCTATGTAATGTTCTTACCTTTGTGTTCATTCTTCTAGACTCTTGTCTCACTTGATACACGGGTGAGTCGCCCATCCGCTTTATTACGACATGGACTTCCTCTTCCCAGAAAGACCTTAACTTTCCAGGGCCTCCCCGTTGTGACAGGTTCCTAACCAAAACGCGGTCACCTGGTTCTAAAACTACAGACCTGAGTCGTTTATCATAATGTACTTTTGCTTTTCTGTTAGCATTTTCACAGTGTTGCTGGACGATTCCATATGCCTCCTTCATTTGTTTGGACCACTGGTCGGCATAGGCTCGGTGGTCTTCATGATTACCTCCTGACTGACCAAAGATTAGATCAATCGGTAGTCTTGGGGCACGTCCATATAGGAGATAGAAGGGGGAATAACCGGTCGTACTGTGTTTAGTGCAATTATATGCGTGGACTACTTTAGGAACATGTTTGTGCCATTCAGACTTTTGTTGCTGTGGTAATGTCCGGAGCATGGCCAGTAATGTGCGATTGAAACGTTCTACCTGTCCGTTTCCCTGCGGGTGGTATGGGGTAGTACGTGATGGGGTAATTCCACACAGTTTTTGTAGCTTCCTGAACAGATCATTTTCGAACTCTCGACCTTGGTCATGGTGTAAACGCTGCGGAAATCCAAATTTTAACACAAAATCATTGAATATTTTGTCTGCCGCAGTTTTACCTGATTTGTTTTTCGTAGGATAAGCTTGTGCATACCTTGTAAAGTGGTCAACAACCACTAACATATACTCGAATCCTCCACTAGACTTCTCTAGATGGATATAATCTATCGAGACTAACTCGAACGGACATGTTGTTTTGATTGGTTGCAATGGTGCTTTACTTTGTACATTTGGTTTTCTGTCCTTTATACATTTACAGACATTTTGGACATAATGCGTGATATCGTGATTCATTCGTGGCCAATAAAACCTCTCCTCGGCTAACGCAATCACTCTCTCGGAACCGAGATGTCCCATTTTGTCATGTAGCTCTTCATAGACGACATGTTTTAAGACATTTGGTATCGCTAACTGAATTAGATCAGTTTCACCTGTGGGACGATGATTCTTTACGAGGATTCCATCTTCATTTAACCGTAGTTTGCTCCAATTACGCACCCATGTACGCAGAGTCGCATCTTTGACGGCATGAATCTTTGGTTGTTTGTTGTTTTCGATCATACTAATTACTTCCTTAAGAATTGGGTCATTTCTTTGAGCTTGTTTTAGCTGCTGTTTCGTTATTGATTGAAGTTGGAGATTGTCTGGTTGCTCTTCTGCAATCCCAAGGGCATTACTCCACGCTACTGTGCCTTCCATTTGTCCTTTCATGCAGTTAGTGACGGTTTCTATTTCATCTAGAGATACTTTCTCTGAACACTGATGCATATAGTCTTCCATATGTAGTCTCGATAATCCGTCAGCATCAGAATTTAATCGACCTGGTTTATAGAAGATTTGGAAATTATAGTCTGCCAAATCTGCAATCCAACGGTGTCTTGTCGCGTCTAATCGTGCTGTAGTTAAGATGTATGTTAGTGGATTATTGTCTGTGTATACTTGAAATGAGGGTGCATAGTAAAGGAAATCTCGGAACTTGTCTGTAATTGCCCATTTGAGAGCTAGGAACTCTAGTTTCCCGGAATGCAGGTTGTAATTTCTCTCGGCTGGTGATAGTGTGCGTGACCCGTAGCCTATAACAGCTAAACGGCCATCCTCTTGCTTCTGATACAAGACCGCACCTAACCCAGTTTCGGACGCATCTGTATGCAGTATATATGGCTTAGTGAAATCAGGATAAGCCATGACTGGTGAACTAATTAGGCAATCTATGATGTCATTGAGACATTTCTGATGCTCTTTGGTCCATGTGACTTTGTGTGTGGACACCGCTTGACCTTGACTATTGGTACGTACCTTTGTGGAGTGTCGTGTTTTACCTCCTTTGGGCGTACTGTTTTCTTGTTGCGGCTCATTGTTTTCAACTTTTAGTAGATCATATAGGATTCCGACCTTGCGGGAAAAGTCGGGGACGTATTTTCTATAGTACCCAATAAACCCGAGTAATTGGCGGACTTCCCCTACAGTACTTGGTTGTTTCGATCTGAGGGCTGACACTGCTGCCTTGTCGCAGTCATCCATGGCGTATCCTTCAGCGGACACTTTGTGGCCCAAATATCTGACTTCACGTTTGAAGATCTCGCACTTACTTGGCTTAAGTTTTATTCCCTGGGAACCTAATCTCTGTAAAACTTTTTGAACGTCGATCAGATGCTGTTCAAATGTAGGGCTGAATACGAGGCAATCATCTAAATACGGGATGCAAATTTGGTCACGGAGGTCTTCTAGACACCCTTCCATGAACCTTTGAAATACTCCCGGTGATCCGGTTAAACCCATGGGTATCCTTACCCACTCCTGCAAACCCCAGGGGGTAATGAACGCTGTGAGGTGACGACTGGCTTCCTGGACGAACCCCTGGTGGTACGCTTTGCCCTGGTCGAGCAGTGTGAACCAGCTGTTCCCTTTCAGCGTGTTTAATGCATCTTGGATGCGTGGTATTGGTTGCCGATCTTTGATGGTCTTTGCGTTCAGAGCTCTGTAGTCAATGCATAGTCGTAGTGATCCGTCTTTTTTTCTTACGCAGAGCATTGGACTGGAATATGACGATGATGATTTACGAATCCAGCCTTTATTCATCAAGTCAAACAAATAATCTTTCACTTCTCGATAGAGAGGTGGGGGGACTGAGGAATATGTTTTCTTCACTGGTACGTTATCAGTAACCTTTATCTCTAATTTCATATCGGGAACATTCCCTATGTCATCATCATTGAACGAGAAGGCGTGACAGTTATCGTACAGCATACCTTTAATCCGGGTGATTTGATCGCTAGAGAGATTGTCTCCAAATGTGACTGTCGGATCATAACCGGGTGGGGTAGTACTCTCACATCTCAAATTTCTAATATCCGGCTGAGCGCATGACGTGACATTAACAGATATTGAGTCATTAGCCTTCATTCTTGAGTTATCGGTAGGCATATTACTACTAGCAGATACTACAGGATTATTGTTAGTCTGTTCATCATCTGGATTAGTGAGTGTTATCAGAGATTCTACTGCATGCAATTCACCAATTATTGTACCTCTATTTAGCACTATGTCATGATTAGTATTGTTATGCACATGCACTTTCATGCTGTTACACCCTGGTTTCACATGATAGAGTGATTCCTGAACAGTGATATTCTCATCTAGATTAGCAATAACAGGTGGGGTTAATATTACTGGTTGCGACTGGTAGTGTACCATGCTATGTACTGTACATTTTACGAGTTTACTTTCACCCTTCGCCAAGAAAATATTTCTTTTCCCCGTTTTCACACTCCCCATATAGTCGTTATGTTCAGATAAAATCGTGTTTACAGATCCTACAATATTACTCATTTCTTTAGGCAAAGCAGTTTTTAACTCATCCTCGAAGTCATCGGTCTGATCCCTTAGGTGAACAATAACGTTGTAGCCTACTATCGGCCTGGATAAGGTTAATTTCGTCACCAAAAATGGCACTTGTATCCCTTTACTATGTGGTCCTAATTTTATGTCCATTTCGACATAGCCTTCAAATTTAATTACGTCATCACTAGCTGATTTAACGGTCAATTCACCATCAAATAGGTTGTCTAATGGCCTAATTATTTTAGTTGGTGCATAATGAGTAAGCCAGCTTTCTGATACTAGGCAAATCTGGGATCCAGTGTCCCATAACACTTCTGAATTGTGATTATCCATAAGACAATTAATTGCACATTCCTCACCTACTAGTTTTACAAGTTTTTGTTTATTTTTAGCATTTAGATCATACACATTTCCCTTGAGCTCATTAACATCTGTTATTTGTTTACGGGTATTTAACTGCCTATGTAACATAGCTATTGCTAAACAGATCATTTTATGCTGGTCTAGATGCTGTAGTCTACAATGATCAGAACAATAAAATACAGAGTTACAGTTCTTACATACCGACAGATGATATTCCGAGGAGCAGTTTACACACCGCGTTGTTGTTGTTGTTGGGGCGTGTATGTCGTCGGTTGTGTCGCGCCCCGCGGATACAACCCGTTTCCGTTTCCCGTAATCGGTCGTGCTTGAGAATTCGTGGTCGGAGTAAAATTCCGTGCATCGTACGTTCCGCGATTCGACAGTTTGTTCGGACAGTCACGTGACAGGTGTCCGTGAACCCCACAATGAAAACAGTGGGTACACCTCTCCATGGCGTTCCTCTCGACACAAGCGCGGCATCGAGTGCGTGTGTTCATGTATGGATAGAGTTGGGGAGGCGGTGGGTAATATCCATGTGATTGCGGTAAGTGATATGCGGGGTTCGAGTTATAATCCTGGGCGACATCTCGCGTATTACTGTTCTGCATGACTTGACGTAACGTCGCGATTTCCGCTTTAAGTTCATTGAACTGTATGTCGGTGTTTGATGACTGTACTGTGACTTCGTGTACACGTGTCGGTGGGGTCGATTTCACGTTTTTACTTCGTCGGTCTTCCTCGTATGATGTGATAGTGTTCACTTTCCGTATTAGTTCGCTGTCAGTGATATCACCGCCGTCGATCGCTGATTTCAGCGCACTCGCGATCCGTTCGTCCTTTAGACCAGTCACTATTGCGCGCATTGTCATATCCTTGACGAGTTTGGTGTCATACTTCATGTCATCGTCACCGGATGTGAAGATGACTTTCTGCCTCATGTCTAACGCTCGGAAGACGTAATCCTGGGCGGTTTCCTTGGGCTGTTGGGATAGATTGCTGAGCTCCGTGTAAAGTTCACTCGAGCTTTTCTCATTGAAGAACGAGCGCAACAACGATCTCAGTTCCTTTAGGGTCAAATCAGTGCGTCCTTCGAGGTAAGATTTGAGGGGCGCGGTTGGTATGACGGCTCTGATTATTCCGTCGATTTTCTCTCCATCTGTGTATCCTCGTCGGTCTGCTTCTTCGAGTTGACGAAGCACGCTGATATAACTTAATCCGCCTCCTATGCTTCCGTTGATTTTGAACTCCTTGCGCCACCACCCGGCAGCGGTGCTGGTAACGGTGTGAGCAATTCCAGGCGTACTAGTTGATGTGGATGCGTTTGAATTCTGGCTCAACGGTGTGGTAGTTGTAGTTGTGGTTGTGACACTCGTCGTGTCATTCGTGGTAGATATGTGGCCATTCTCTGTCTCATCTCCTGACCCTGGCATCATGTCGGTTCTCTATCCGTCGACCTTGATGTGGCGTCAGTGCAGTGGCTGTCTCTCTGTGGATGTAGCGACCGATCTCGGCGGGACCTCCAAGTGTAACGGCCGCACGTGGACTTTGGTGTGTGGGTGATCTGAAGGGGAGGAATTGAGTTGTATAGTAATGTATGTAAATCTAAACACAAATTCTCTACAATTATACGTGAGCAACACACATTTCAAGAGCCAAAACCAGAACTGATTCCACTCTCAAAATGTGCATTCACCCAGAGGTTAATGGCTGCCAGATTGTTTTAATGGGTCTTTGTGGTGCCGACTGTCTGGTGTTAATTACCGTCAGGGGAGATAAGGCCCTGGGAAATGGTCGGTGTATAGACAGGTGTGTGATGTACAAGCTCTGTGATGTGAGTGATATATGTATGTGGCTTGGACTTGCACTTGTGTATGGGTGTGTACTGTATACATGTGTGTGATATTGTGCCCTAACATATACTTTACTATAAAAAAGAACCGAAACTCCTATGATCAGAGATCAGATGCTAGCAGATGACCGGCATTTTATATTTTTTTCTGTGAATATTTTTTTTTACTTTACTATAAAACAGTAAAGATTTCTGTAGGTACCATCGTTTTACACATCTCTCGATGCTAACATGGCCATACAGACAAACTCATGAGGCCGGGGATGAAGTGTAGGGATCGCTGTTTTGGCTGATGTAACCAGCTTTGCACCACCAACCCACCTAAAGGTTACATGGCAGAACTATTGTAGACTGAATGATATAATTGAGGGTTTCACGATGCGCTCGAATGTGGCCTGCGCAATGAGGTGTAAAAACCTCTCTCTCCCATAAACTATGTAACTATGAACAAAAGAACTTGGGTCAATACTTTATTTCAATAATTAATGCTTTTCATATTTCATTAATGCATTCATATTACGTATTGTACATCCTACAGGTACCCTAGTATTCGCGATAAGAAGGAAATCCGTGGACCAGAAAATGAAGGCCAAAACTATGCGAGCGGTTTCTCATGAAGACTTGAGATATGGACAAGATGATAAGGGAGAGAAACCGGGGTCCTCAAAGTTACCCTTCCTTGTTGAATTATACCCTGGTAAGTTACTGATAGTCTATGCATTTAGAAATGTAGTTGGACATTTATATGCCGTATTTTAGGACCTCACAATCCACCAAATGTCTTTCTTACATTATGGCCATGCGAGGGTAGACGTGAGCAAGGCATCATACAGCGAGCCCTTTACAATTCATAATTATAATAATTATATGCACGGCTTTGCTTCCGACCTATGCATAACCCGTGCTTATACATGTACCATCGATGCCAATTTGACAGGCTTGGTAAACTGAGGCTAGGGAATGTGTTCTCACCTGAGGAACACCGAGAAAAACCCAATTGATAATGAGCCTTTGGATTACAAATCCTACGCTCTACC
>WNLI01225501.1:0-12373 GCA_025802215.1 Wirenia argentea | reverse complement strand
GACGGTATAAATGATGACGGTATAAATGATGACGGTATAAATGATGACGGTATAAATGATGACGGTATAAATGATGACGGTATAAATGATGACGGTATAAATGATGACGGTATAAATGATGACGGTATAAATGATGATACCTTAATTTGGAGGTCCGAATCGACAGCTGGATCAGCGTTGAGAATCAGCACATGTACGAGGCTCTGGTGGTCCTTGTTGACCCAGGCCCTCAACTGCTGGTCGTCATGGAAACGCTTCAGCAGACGCAGAGAGAAGTGGTACTTTCTGATGCTCAGGGCAGCCTGCAGGAACATGAGGAGGTTCAATATTTATGTACACAAAAAATAATTAATTGTATCCATTAGTAAGAGAAAATGAAAATTTACTTTTATTTGTCAGCCAGTTCCTGCACCAGAACTGTTACTGGAACAGAACGTGTACCCAACTCTACACTTGTCCGGAACTGGCAATTCCTGTACCAAGAATGTTAGCGGAACGGAACATAGTGTTTAGTATAATATTCTTAATCTCTTATTGATTTATTTGCACACATACTATTCTAACGATTTCTTCATTAGCTTTTTATGTCTAGTTTTCGCATGTACAGATTTATTCACCTTGCCAATAAAACACAATTGTATACGGGCCTACATCAAATGTAAAAAGTAAAAGTATCGGTTTCAATAACACTACAAAATTTAATCATTTATTTGACAAAATATATGAAATGTCACTTCAGTTCAATATCAATGAATGTAAAATATTACATTTGATGTATTTTATTTTATTTTGCACATTAGCTTGTAATTTATTTTGAGTAAAGAAATATGAACTATTTTGTATAAAAGATACCGTAATGAAAAAATAATACATAGTACATACCGTACTTGTAAGTAGCCTACTAAAATACTACTGACCTCAACAGCATAAATGCAGTCCAGTGTAGATGACGTCTCCATACCAACGCCCAACATCATATGGGCTAGACCTTGTAGTTCGTTCCCTATAGCTCCCTGTATAAACACAAATCGTAGGTAATTTGAAGTAAATATTATAGCTACGTAGCTGAAAAATAAAATGCAGTCTAATGTAGACGACATCTCCATACCAACTCCCAACATCATGTGGGTTATACCTCGTAGATCATTCCCTATGGCTCCATGTATAAACACAAATCATAGTTAAATGGGTAGTAAATAGGAATATGCATGTAAAACATACGATAAACTTCGTCCACTGTAGACGATGTCTCCATGCCAACTCCCAGCATCATGTGGGCTAGACCTTGTAGTTCGTTCCCTATAGCTCCCTGTACAGTATAGTCACAAATCGTAGTTAAACACATATTACAAATATTAATGATCTCAATTTACCTACATGACACAAAATGATATTGAACAGTTAGTAGAGGCCATGTTTGGAAATAAGGTTCTCAAATGGAACCCACACCAGTATGTAAACTTTAGCTTAATAAATTTGGTTTCATTATATTATAGTTCAATTCTAAGCAGACTATCCTAGTCCCTAGACCAGTTATCCAGTTCACTGCCACATAGACGGTGGAATGCTATAGTTCTTTTCTACCAGCTTTAGACTAAAAATGGACCCACAATGTAGATCGCATTATTTCACAAAAATTAATGTTTGCATACAAAAATAAAATTCCGTGAAACTGATAAACATAGAAACGTGCCAGGTTTTTGAACAAGAGAGTGATTTCATTTGTAGTGGAGTGCAGTATTGGGAGGCTTCACAAATAAGTACAAATAGATTATGTTGAAAGAAGTGATATACCTGGTCTTTAGACCAGATAAAATTTATCGACCATCATCAAGATCTTCAGGGTGGGCTACATACTGTACAAGATGCACTTGAACAAATCTGCGCTATCTAAGGCATGACATGATTTATGTTTATTTATTTTATGGATACATATTGCAATGCAGATTAATAAATAACTCTGTTGTCTGGTGCCTACACGTGATTTACCTGAAAGATGCTGTATTCCTTAGGCGTGACTTTGTCCAGTTTTTTGAGTGGCCGCCATTTCCACACGTCACCCTCCGATTTCTTTATTGTCAGTGGCTCGTGTGGTACTTCGACGATGTTCTCGCGAGAATTTGCTCCTCTTTCAATGAGCAACAGGGCACAACTGAAAGGAGGTCATGATATAGTGAGATAATGGCATGATGTGCTAAGATTAAACAGATATTATAACAGGAGGAATATCACCCACACTTTCGTTGGGGTCCCTTCTAATTAAAAACAGTACACTGCCTTGCACGGCTTAAACAGATCAACATGTTTTGGTTGGGCGTGAGTTTGTACAGCTTTTTGAGGGGCCGCCATTTCCACACATCACCCTCAGACTTTTTAACGGTCAGTTGCTCGTGTGGGACCTCAACTATGTTCTCACGAGAATTTGCTCCCCGTTCAATGAGCAACAGTGCACAACTGAAATGTGTCAGGATATGTTAATTAAGGTATACAGATTATTGCCTATAATAGTGGTCAAGATTTTGGAGTAGTATCCCTCTTGACATTGCGTCCCTTTCAATAAGTAACAGATATGGATCAAAATGTTGCCTATGCTCTTGCAGACAAGTTTCAACATCATCCATCTACCTAAGCGGTCATGTTCACCAAACAATGGGTGTTATTAGACCTCTCCGCTGGGCTAATGAATTGTAACCACCTGATAAGCAAACTAACCATCTGCTGTTATCAAACGAATGCCTTGCATAGCTACACGATTCCACATATAGCTGGAAACGCATGATCACTAATATAGTCAACAAAGTAGTGAATTTTCACATTTTCACACATGAATCTCATACACTATGATGGTGAGGATCTCGTTAGGATGACTCTCAGCGCCTACAATGCAATGGTCACATAGAATTAATAGCTGAAAGTTTGATTAATTTCTGACTACGATCGCAGAGAGTACTAACGCTTCAGTAATTAAATTGACTGACCTGTTGTGTTTATTGAGAACAGCCAGGGAGAGCGGGGAGTTTCCATCGCTGTCTTTTTTGTTCACATCGGCGCTTCTCTGTTAATAAAGAAATTCAAATGTCATACATGATTACGTGTACAGTAACAAATAAACTAATACTCAAAAGGTCAGTGCATGTAATCTGCAACGACGCCATGATGAAAGGTGAAATCCCCAGCAGTGGTCACTGGTCAATTATGAACATACCGATTCCTAATGGAGGTGATCTAAGCGAAGGTGGAAGCTACTGCAAGATTAGTCTCAGTTCACTTGTCGCTAAGTTATACAACAAAATGATATTGAACAGAATAAAACCGGCGATAGATGACAAACCTCGTATAAACAAAAAGTTTCCGCTCAGGACGTCCAACAACAGTCACATTCTCACTCTTCGACGAATTATGGAAGGCATGCATCCAACAGAAGAATCTCCCCGCTATAATGACATTCATCGATTTTCGTAAAGCATTTGACATGATACTCCGCGGTAAAATGATGAAGATATCAAGTGCATATGGTACGTATCCCCGATCAACAAGTTTCCGCAATCCAAAATCTCTTCACCAACACATGGGCTAAAATTATTATATCCCCCAACAGCCCCCATGAGGGCAGCATAGTGAAGGGCCGTCATTCCATTGATGTCTGGTTCATAATGACTTCATTGGATGTCAAATAGCATTATTTCCAAGGATAATTACACAATATACGATCCCAACCTATAGCTAAAGAGTAGTAGAAACCTTGGAGAAATAAATAGGCCAAAGCTGAATTTTTGATATGTGTTACAGAATGCCATCAGAAAAATCATATCAAAAAGCCCCGTGAAACCCGACGTTGCATTTTTCAAAATCCAAAATGGCGTCCAAGATGGCCGCCGAAAATTGGAAAATCTTTCAAAATAGTCATAGCTTGACCAAATTTGCCATTATAGGTAATTTGATGGTGCTGATTTCAAATTTAGATGTATTATTTCATTTATTTGCCATATTCATGTCTAAAAGTAAGATAGTGGTCCTGGTAATCACAAAATGGCGTCCAAAATGGCCGCCAAAAATGTAAAAAATATTTATAAATAGATATAGCTTGACCAAAGTTGGCATTATGGGTAATTTGATGGTACTGATTTCAAATTTGAATGTATTTTTCATCATATTCATATCGAAAAATTAAGAAAGTGGTCCTGGTAATCACAAGATGGCGTCCAAAATGGCCGCCAAAAATTTTAAAAATTTTCAAAATAGTCTAAGCTTGACCAAATTTGGAATTATAGGTAACTTGATGGTGCTGATTTCAAATTTGAAATTACTTTTGCTGTATCTTTAACCTAAATAACCAAATATTAATATCGCACACTTTTATACTATATATTATGAATGTTGTAGTTAAACAAGTTTTTACGGTCGTCGGGCAATATCATTTCATCAAATATTAGTTTGTACACTAGGTCTATCACATGTAACTGACAAGTCACAAGGTAGATAACTATTTAGTAATTCAACTCACCTAAATGCGAAAGTTTCTCATGGCTCGTTACACATTTGATACCCCCACCTCATCATCGTTAGTATTGTCCTGTATTGTTACATCTACCGTATTGGAGCAGGTTTGTCCAAGACACTGGCTACACATCGAGGAGCAATGTAGGCCTAATTTTCTACAGCCACATGATCCCTTACAGCCTGTTTTGCACCCGCATGACACAAGTTTCAAAAGTTTTGTTGGGGCAATCGGATTTTCTGTTTCTGTAGGTATCAGGATATTGTCACGTATGTGCCATCCCCATTCAGTTGCGTCGAGTTTATTACCAAGCCATTGTTGCACAGTATGAAAGGCCCGATACGAATGTTGTTTCGCTGCCGCATTTGTAGGTGGTAGTGATTCTAACTTGAAAGCATTAGTTAATGAAGATTTACATATTGCTCGACTGTAGCATATATATCTATATTTGTCCAACGTCGTTGTAGTTTTTGCTCCATAAAGTTTCAAAAGAAACTTCTCGCCAGAACTTTCTATTTCACATTTCAAACTGTTCGGATTCTTAAATGTTTCCAAGTCATGATTATTGTTAATCAACTGAAAGGCAGATTTTTTCCCTTGTCCATACAAACAGGAAACGGTGTCGCAGCCGGTTATAGCATGCATTGGCAATACCAGATTTCGTTTAATCCCGATATTGTTTTGTATTTCTGATATGCTATAGACATGGATAGGATTACTTAGACACATCATATATATTTGCACATCACACTTTGCCAATGCAACTAACATGACTAATAAATCTGTATCAGTACCAACTAAGACCACGGGACGAGACTCGGCTTCGGCAATGTTCATCGTGGTTTCGACTATTAATCGGTCTGCGTCTGCTTCCGCTTGTTTCACAAGTATATCGTTAGCTAAGAACTCTAAAGTTAACATTTTTATGAACCTTGATTTATTTGCAGAATTCGCGAGGAAAGCTGTTTGAGATATAACAGCTTCCATGCTTTCATCAAATACGATGTCGCGAGATACTGATTTGGCTGTTCTTCGATTCTGTTCTGACACTTTCGTTGAATGTTGACTGTCATAGCCATCGAAGACTATGGTGATTTCATGACCACAATGTTCTATCACATACGAGACATATCTCTCGCAAATCTCTTTATATGTACTTTTAACGGGCCAAACAACGAGTCGGAGAAGATAGCCACCATCTATGACAACGAGTGATTTGTCTGGTAATGCCGATGAAGTTGTACACTTGTCCTTGAGTAACATACTGAGCGCATTCTTAGGTGTTTTTCTCATGGTACCGTCATGAAACAAAGAAGTGGGTTGTGGAGCCAGTTCATACGCTAAGTACTCCTCCATCTCGTTACTGTTTTTTAACACGCATGTAATTCTATTAAAGAACACAGTATGGTTAATTGTAGTAGATTGCCCTCTAACTTTCACGGTATTCACCATGCTGTCCACTGTCGTCACTTTGTCATTTCGTTTAAGTTTGATGTCAGTAAATGGTGTGTCTGTAACTCTAGATGCTGCCGCGAAACCTATATCATACGCGTTGTCACAATTAACGTTGCTCCCTGCCACCAATCCCGTAGATATCGCGACGATCGAGTCACACTCTGTGTACACAAATGGAGAGTGCACTGTCAACCAACGAACAAATGTATCATAGTCTTTGTGGTCTTCTGTCACTGAACTTGTCCGTAAATCTCTATGCTGATCTGATGTAGTGGATTGTACATTGGTGTATTTTTCAAGTGCGTCACAAATCGAGATGCAATGTGGTAAACCAAAAACCCAATTTGCCAAAGTGCTATCCGTGATTCCTCTGCCATGTGTCATTCCACCAGGTGATTTTAGCAGACGCATTAGCTCTTGTTCGATGGTTTGGTCTGAGAAGTTTCCGCTCCAGAAATGGTCTCTACGCCGGATCGTAAAATATCCATTTTGAGTGAAATGTTTGAATTCATCTGCGGACATTTTTGAGGAAAGTGAACTCATTTGTTGTACATACAGTCGTGCTGATTTGGCATAGGCAAGATGACCAGCTGCATGAAAGTATGGAATCATTTGCTGAACACAGTACAGGTGTAAATCCCAGTCTCCAGTGCGTTCTGCATATATAAACAACTTTATGAGAGAAACTTGTTCTACGTAGTTGACCCATAATTTTCCTGTGCGGCTTTTACTTGATTCCTCTTTCCGTAGCTGTGAAATTATATCGGTAGTTTTTTGCAGAATATCGTTGGTCATGTTTAAGTCACTCTCTCCACACATAAGATCATTATGTACACGTTTTATGCGTTCCGTGTTGTCATCTGTTAGACACCCTGGTTTCTGGAGGAGCAGTGAAACGATTGCGGCTGATGCCAAGAAGTGGGCTCGGAGTGCTCGAGCATATGCATGTCCCGACGTCATATGGACAACTGAAGCTGCAGCATAAACAGTTTCCCATAATGTCGATAATCCACTACCTGCCATTATGTATCCGATACTCCCCATATATGACATTAACATATGAAATCCCCCTAGCCGTACAAATATAAGAGGGAGGTCATTGGATGCTGCTACGATCTCGGCTGCTTTTACATACAGGGGCTGATCGAACGTAACCGGACATTGATGTCCATGTATCTCTGACTGTTTCTGAGCATACGACAATGCCGTGTAAATTGTACTCATGTTTGATGGATCTAGGTTAATGAAAGGAAGAATGACAATTCGTGATTTTTCATAACTTCCCTTTTCCACCAGGACTTTCATATATCCATTCCACAACGGACACGATAGCGTGGGAGTAGAGAAGGTAGCCATCCAGAAACAGTCTAACGACATGGCCTGTTTCAACTTTCCCGTATATTGAGCTTCTAATGGTCCCATTTTTACGTTTTTTAAACCCGGTGTAAGTGGTTTATTGTATCGTTTTATTTCAATTTTTCCAAACGTCCCAACCTCTTTTGCGGAAAGAACATTTGTCGAACGTTTAAGAATGACATCTTTGGTTGTCCCAGGTGGTGTCACGCAAGCAATTCCACCCATAGAATGAAATGTCCCGTGTCCCGTCAATGTAGCAATGTTAAAATCGGCATTGTCGAAGATGTACTGAGTAAAATAGGGTAGATCACATGGTTGTTGAGTGCCACTTAAAATTGCGCTATTTAAGCGCTGCACTTCTCTATAGTCATCACAAAAACTCAGACTATTTAACATGTCAATCAACTCACGAGATGCAAATGTTCTGTGTATGTAGACAGCGATAGCAAGAAGTAGAGGTGATATGAACGATTTAGGTCTACATGCAGCAATTATTGAGTGAGATATAGCGTTACAGCGTTTATCTACGGTACGTGTGTCCTTTGATTTCGTTTTTACAACTCCATGAAGAAATCTGTTTAGACTGTCGGGTACCATATCATGTCCGTTGTGTGTTGCGGCCATTGAAGGATATTCGGTGCAATCATAGGCCTGTGTTCGTATGTCGTCTCGGATGATGGCCGCTGCCATGTCTATTATACGTTGCTTTTCCGTTTTTACGCACTCCGTGTTCTCTCTCTCCCAATTGTCGCGCAGAAGTTTATTACTTTTGTCACGAAATGTTACCACGTTAGAGGTTCTTTGTAAATTTGTAATGATAATTTCATTTTCGTACTTTTCACATAATTTTTGGCGTAAATGCCGTATAGTGTATGCGTCATCATCTTCTTCGAGAAAACTTTCCATCAGATCAGAAATTTCTTTCAGTGAATATTGACATTCATCATGTTCATCCAAATACTCACAAGTCTTCAAGAATGCATAGTCCTTTGTACTGTCAATGGGTCTTCCCCTTCCACCTTCGGAATCGCGACTTTTTCTTCTAAACTTGACGGCACAGTCATGATGATATTTTGCTTCTTCAGCTACGAGGTCACTTGCAGCCTGAATGCGAATCAAAACTGTATTTGACCATTCATCGTTTCGTTTATTTGCATATGAAATGATTGTTTGTAAATGTTCCAGAGTCTGAACCGAACTGAACTCTCGCCTGAGCAGCTTTGGTTGTTTACTAGAACTTAGAACTTTCTCAGCACAGTACAAACAGTCGCTCTTAATATCAAATAATTGTGATTGTGATCTTAATGTGTTTGCTGTGTCATTGGTATTCACACATGCCGTTTGAATTTTTCGTTTATGAGATTCTATAGATGATTTACGCGTGTAATTTCTCACACAGTTGTCGTGAATTTTAAATGGCGCCTTGAGTGATTCAAGTATATGTTGTAGTCCATCATTCCGCTCGATACTCGATGAAATGAGAGAAGCTATACCCTTTTCTGTGATTGTTCGAATGTTATCGACGAGTGGATTTTTGCAAATAACACACTTCTCACATGTAGTATCCATGTCGTCTGAAACACAGAATTAAAATTCATATTATTTTTTTATAATGAAACATTGAAAACAAATCAATGTACGTGTCATGTGGGAATTGAACCTTATACTTGACATGACGCGTATAAGACTATTAGGCCTAGTGGTTAGAGTTCTGGCTTCTCATCCGAGAGGTCGTGAGTTCAAATCCTACAAAAACACTTATTTTGTGTTGGCTTTCCACCCACATTTGAAATATGTATGTGGAATCGTGGACAAGTGTGAATTTTCCATATATACAGTATTATGAAATAAGCATATTTATTTAGGAAACCAGGCCCACCATTGTAGAATCGTATCCAATATCGTGTCATGGGGCCAGAATGGTGAATCTTGAGAGAGTGAAGTCAGTCACGGAACAAGGTGGGGATGAATCTAAATTGAGTCAATTTATTTTTGCAATGAGTTTTGCCGTTTTTCTGGTACAAGAGTTGGTTTCTCCTTCGTCTACAGATGCTATCGTCAGTATTGTGGCGATCATAGGCTAATAATTTAGTCATATTAATATCATTATACATTATAATATTCCAGAGTATTATAAATAAAATACATAAAGTATAATAGTTTTACACTTACCAGTTGGAGAAAACAATATTCATCAAGTATTCAACAGGAACACGTCCTAGTGTACTGATAATGGTTATTACATTATTATTGGTATTACAAATCAACAATAGAAAGTAATCAGTGTGCCTGCACTTATACTAGCAGCATAACTGACTTAACTGTGTGGTTGTCTCACTAACTTGTGTATTGCACTTAATGATCTATGAGTCATGACATTCTTCAATACTGACCTATTATAATCAGACTACAGTAGAGGATTATGATATGTAATTGGGCCAACTGTTTGTTAGTATAATTTGCTAAATGATGTTGCACATTAGGCAGGTTTTCTTTTACTCTGCTTACCTATACTATAGGCAGTAGTAAATCAGTTGCTACATTGCATTGCTTATGAAAACGAACACCACAAGGCGATTACAATGACCACTTCCTTACTTGTAGATATGACAAAATTACATTCAAATTTGAAATAAAATTACCTATAATGCCAACTTTGGTCAAGCTATGGCTATTTCGAAAGATTTTTACATTTTTGGCGGCCATTTTGGACGCCATCTTGTGATTACCAGGACCACTTTCTTACTTTAGATATGAATATGATGAAAAATACATTCAAATTTGACATCAGCACCACCAAATTACCTATAATGCCAACTTTGGTCAAGCTATGGCTATTTCGAATGATTTTTACATTTTTGGCGGCCATTTTGGACGCCATATTGTGATTACCAGGACCACTTTCTTACTTTTAAACATAAATATGATAAATAATACATTCAATTTTGAAATCAGCACCATCAAATTACCTATACTGCCAAATTTGGTCAAGCTATGACTATTTTGAGATTTTCAAATTTTCGGCGGCCATCTTGGACGCCATCTTGGATTTTGAAAAATGCAACGTCGGGTTTCACGGGGCTTTTTGATATGATTTTTCAGATGACGTTCTGCAACTTATATCAAAAATTCAGCTTTGGCCTATTTATTTCCCCAGAGCTAATGTCATCGATTCTAATACTATTCAGCTATAGTGACTATGAGTATAATGAGGTTTTTATCAATTTTTATGGTGCTAGAGTATGGTTTTTGTGCTGAACTATTGCCCTTTAATGAGTAGGGTCTGTTATGGAGTTGTGATGCCTTATTTGTTGGTTTGGGCTGTGTATTATGATCCGGGTATGCACTACTAATGTCAGAGTCATAGTCTGTATCGTTTGGATGAGGGTTTTTTAGTTTAGCAAGTCTCTGGGCGCTAATTTTTTTCCTGAAGTTGGATTGGTATTTCCTATTGTATGGGTTTTTTAGAACATTTGCATTATTTTCATTGGAATTGCGATTGTCAGTTAATTGTTCCTCCTCTCGGTTTTCCACATTTAGTGCTGCATACCTATTTTGGTTTTTGTTGTCGTCAATAGTTGCTTTACGTGCTGCTTTTGCGTATGATATTTTCTCTTTGTTCTTGATGTTATTGATCTGCACAGCTTCCGCTCTGGCTGGGCAGCCTCTGTATGCTGCACTATGATCGCCTTTGCAGTTAACGCAGTACTTATGGTCAGAGGAGCATTCCGAGTACGAATGAGGACCCCCACACGAGGGACATGTGATTTGACTCCGGCATTGGGCTTTGGAATGGCCATACCGTTGACACTTAAAGCATCTCATCACCGTATCTTCGCACAGTTGGGTCGCATAGCTCTGGAAACCGAGGTATACCCTACCTGGGGGAGTATCTAAGCCTGTGAATATCAGTAACACGCTAAAGGTGGGGTCACCTTTCTTATTGAAACGATGGACACTGCTCAGTTCTTTATGCCTCCTCTTAATGTCATCATACATTTCAGTATCGGTTATTTCCTTGGTGACATTTTTGATTACTACTTTAACTACTTTCTCTTCATCTGGGCTATACAGCCTACAGTTAACATCAAACCGGTCAAGGATTTTGATTTCAAGGAGTTTTTTAACCTGTCCACTATTATCAGTACGAATGATGATGTCACCACTAGGGTGAGGTGCAATACCACGGACGTCCCCAATTACTGAATGGACCGCTTTGGCCACTCGGATAGGTGACCAGTTGGATAGTTTTACTGTCTTATCAATAGCACTGATTCTAATTGATTTAGTGGTGTCATTGGGATTAAGACCTCCACCGTGCCCGGTGGCCTGCTTCTGACTTTTAGTTTGGGGGGTCGGTGAGTCCTCTGTGGTTTGAGAGCGATTCCGCTTTGTACCACCACTATCAGTTTCATTGCCCGACTGGAGGGACATCTCCATGCCACCTCCAGCCATGGCAGCTGGGTCTGGGGTCCCAATTAGGCCACAAGCCCCTTAATTTATTTATTCCCACTAGTTAACTCAGCTGTCTTATTATTGGCGGGTAGCCTAGGCTATTTACAGCAGTCACCACCTAGTGACTGGATCAAATTTATTTTACACCCAAGAAACAAATTTCCTGAGTTTATGAGAGTCTACATTTTGCTTTTTTTTAAGTACCACTACTATAAAAATATATTTGTAAAATTCCTCGTTAAGAATATATAAAAATTTATCACAGTTTATCAAATTTAGTGTACTATCATGCACAAACTACACTAGAACAAAAATTATAACGTATTTACAAGCCCCTGGTTCTGCACGGTAACTAGACGCGATTTATCGGCGTCCAGTTACCGTGCACCCGGAAGTGTGAGAACCCGGTTACGACCGGAGAAGAACCACTAGTAGGCGGGTTGGTCAGGTCCTAGAGTAGATAGCTACTCATGGTTTATCTATTTTACACAGGTACCTCGATTATTTTATGCCAAAAACTATAGAAAAGATATTTCAGAACCTAGCGGTTTTACCAGACCACACGGCTGCGAAATATGGACCCCTAAAAAATGGGTAAACCGGCCCTGT
>WNLI01225390.1:0-12375 GCA_025802215.1 Wirenia argentea | reverse complement strand
AAAGAAATTATCTTCTCTAAAAAATGGCCACGGTTGAATTTCGAGAGTGGTGAAATAATAGAATCATTACCGTACTCCCCCAATTCAAGTTCCCTTATTGCCACGAAAACGCTCAGCCTGGTTTGATAATTGAACCCACAGCTGATCAAATCGGCGCAGCTGAAGATTCATGACAGCAGGAGACGCGCCATTACCCCACTCCCACGTTCTGGCAGTTTCACTTTACTAGTCGCTCATTCCTCTATAAACAGGTAGGCTACAGTCTGTAAATCCTTAACCCATAGAAAAATGAGGGGGTGACGATAGTGAGATTAGAGGGGGTGGAGGAGGGACATGACAGAGCAGATGTGATATTACCCTCTCCCACAGTTCCACTTTACTGGTCGCTCATTTCTCTATAAACAGGTACTTATAGTATAGTAAAACGCTTAACTTGTATACGAGCCGTTAAAATATATGTCAACGACGGTGAGTAATGCCCTGCTATAGTATAGACTTCTATGCGTAATAGCTGCACGAGTAGCACAACCTTACTCTCCAACCTATATACATCCACCTGTGAAGGCAAATGTAATATGATCGTTACCAATTTTGCAAGCTTCGTAAACCCAGGGCAGGGAAATGTGCGCTCACTCACAGAACACCAGGAAATCACTCAAATCAATTTTCGGATAAAAAGCTGATCGCACAGTCTGGGATTCGAACCTGCGTCCTTGGATACCAAATGAATGACACTCCATCAGTCATTTAGCCACCACCACTCAACCACGTGTCACTGAACCACCAGCCACTGAACCATTTCACCAGTCTCTCAGTCACCACGTGATGGGAGCACTGATTTGGGAACACTACTCCGTGCGAATCATGGACAATGTTAAAGTCAGAAAGGAAAGATGTGGTGTTGGAGATGTGGTGTTGGAAAAAGGCTACTGCGTATACCATGGACAGCAAAGAGAATGAACATATTATTCGTCTCACCCATTGGAAGCATTAATTTGGAAACAAAAATTTTCATATTTCGTATATGCGTATTATGCGCAAAGAAAACCGCCTTGAAAAATCAATTATGCTTGGAATGGGAGAGGGGAGTAGAGGAAGAGGCAGACCGCATATGCGATGGATGGATGACATCAAGTCAGTGATGGGACTGACACTCTCTGAACTGGTCAAGGCTGTAAGGAATCGTGACGATTGGAGGCAATTGATCATGGCAATCACCAGAAGTCGGACCCGACTAGATGGGACAAGGTGACTCCGCCCATTCCACCGCCTTATCATCTCTAACCAACAAAATCCATCCATGCTCCAACCACCCATACATCCACAGATATGCCACCTGATGACTGATGAGAACACTGATATGGGTAGAGGAAGGTCGTTTCACTCTCTCGGACATACCTCACATCTTTCATCCATCATGGTCCATTCCACTATTTCACCCACTGACTCACCCATAGATACGCCACTTGATGGGAGCACTGATATGGGTAGATTAAGGTCGTTTCACTCTCTTTTACACACTGTACAGTATGTTTAGTTGTTTACCCACCCCACCCATCGCCATCCACAACCTCCACCACATCCATACACCAACAGATATGCCACCTAATGGGAGCGCTGATATGGGTAGGCCAAGGTCGATTCACCCTCTCTGATATACCCCGTATGCTCTCTCACCCCACTCATCCACCCGTCGCCTCATTCATTCACCGATCACCACCATATCACCTGACTACCACTCATACTCTACCACCCACCCATAATCCACAGATACGCCACGTAATGGGAGCGCTAATATGGGTAGGTCAAGGTCGTTTCACCCTCTCTGACATACGCCATATCCTGTCCCACCACCACCCATTTAACGTCTCCACCACCCACCCATCCATACACCTACCACCACCCACACCCACAGATACGCCACTTGATGGGAGCCCTAATATGGGTAGGTTAAGGCCGTTTCACTCTCTTTGACATACGTCGTATGTTGTCTCACACATCCCTCTACGACCCACCACAACACAATACCACTGTCCACCCATCGCCATGCATAACCCCCCCCCCCCCCATACTTTCGCAGATACGCCATCTGATGGGAGCCCTGATATGGGTAGGCCAAGGTCATTTCACCCTATCTGATATACGCCGTATGCTCTGCCACCACTCCCTCTACCACACACCGTCCATTTATGCATACCACAATGTCACCCACCCATCCATACTCCACCCACCCCACCCACAGATACGCCATCTGATGGGAGCCCTGATATGGGTAGGGCAAGGTCGTTTCACCCTCTCAGACATACGCCGTATGTTGTCCCATCCTCACGAAACACGACGGCGCCTCGTGGTCCCTGGACATGGTCTATCCCTCGTCAGCGTCAACTACCACGACTCAGGTAAGTTTGGTAACTGATGTGGTTTTATTTTATGATTTTGTAGCGTTATGGTGATGATCTACAGTAAAAGCACTGGAATGCCAGTCGACCAATCTCGATCCTAGAGTTCAATGGGAGAGTTTAGGAATGCATTGAGGAAATTGTCATTGTCATTGATATCCAGGTTCATATCATGTCCCCTTTAACAAGTGACGACAAAAAATACACCACTGTCCTGCGGTTCAACATTTCTATAGCACACGCACAGCCACGCTGTGGAGTTGTTGACCATGGAATGTTGAGTGAAGAAAAGAAAAAGTATTGAATTGTTTTTGATTTCTCCAACCCAACTTGTGGTGATTTGATGCCGTGCATTATGTTGTCCACATCCTGCACTCGACATAATATATTCTGCAGCCCGAATATGGTTGTATAAGGCATTTAATTACGTTAATTGCGTTACATTTTTGCTGACCATTTATTTCTTATTCTTGTTTTGTCTGACGTCACGTTTTCGGCGAGCACACACGTTCAAGTTCTTCCACAGTGTTTCAAAGTTCCAACTCTACTTCCAGTTCATTGTGGTTGAATGTTGAATAACCTTGTGATTTTCAATCCTCGATTATCATCGCCATATGCAATTGCAACAGACCATTTGTGCATGGATGATCCCAATCGATATAGCCTTATTTTAGGTAGCTGTTAGTTGTGTTATTGTTTTGTAGCTTTATGTTTATGTACATTATGTTTATTTCAGTGTTTACAGACACCTCACCCTTAAAGGGCGCATGGAAGAAACGTGACATGTCATCGATGCAGTATGTTAAACTATCGTTAATGAACACTTTACAACTATACCATGATCAACTAGAAAATAGTAGTAGTAGATGACGAAAGACTTTAGATGTAAAACTGAATGATTAGCAAGAGTCATAGCAGTTTTTTAAACGAAAAACTCCATAATATCAAATTTTAGTATGACCGCAATATTGTCGCCTACTGACAAGAGTTATTTCCCTTCGTGGACAATATTGTTTTGATAAGTTTCTTCAAAATTTAATTGTACATATACTGAATTCCATTAACAATCATGCTTTTCTACTCAAATAAAATTTGTGAAATTTATTTCATGTTTATTTACATTTTTTTTGTTTGCAATTTCTTAGATAATGATACCCAATGTGTGTAAAGATCTTCCTATAATACTCGACAAGATATCCAAAATTCAATTATGTTACAATTATGGTTTAATAAGTGAAGCACTCTTTCAATGAATGTGAATATAGCATGCTGCATGCACATCATGTTGACACACTTGTACGTGGTTGTTGCCGTTTCATTTGGAAATGGTTGTGCTGGAGTGTTTCGTTTGGAAATGACAAAAACTACGTATGTAGTGTAGTGGGACTCATACTTCATGTAAAACTAAAACTGTCGTATAATATTTTACAAATTTATTAAATTTATAATGTTTACATATAGAACTATTATTTCAGTGAGAGTAGTATAAACAAATGCAATAATTTCAATAACATCTAACAATAATCTCAATAATAGTTTAACACAAATTTCACACGATTATAATCTAAATTAGCAATTAATTTTTTTACATATAAAAATATATTACAAGCAATAATAATTAATTTTATATGGAATGTTTCAACTAGGAATAGAAATTATTTACCCATTTATGCATAGATTTGTATCATAATTATTGGTATAAATTAAGTACATATAAAAATGTAAATCTGCCTAGCCTACTGCACGACACGTCTAATGATCTTTAGTCATTTGAAGTGAAATTATAAGATTTAAATTTTGTGTTCACTGTCCTAATGATCACTGATTTTAAATATTTATCTTGCGTTCAATGTTGTGATGTAACAAAATGTATATCCCCTCAATTTACAAAAACAAATGTGTTTCTAAATAAATTACTATACTATGTTCGAGCTAAATTAAAACAAAATTGTGTATGTAAATCATTAATGGATAGAAACTATAATGCTAAAATCGGTGAGAAATGCATAATACATTTCATGGTAATAATAATAAATTAAAATCAATCTTAAACAAATAAATAACAAGATAACAGCGAAGAGCACATTGCATAGACAAAATTTCAAGATTCTACAAAAAAACTAAAATCTGCGGAAAAATTCTTTCTGGATCAATAATTCATTACCAAATTTAAGTAATTTTGATAGTTCTAATTGTACCATGCAAAATTAATTTTTGGTCAAATAAATAACATCAATATATCATCTAAATGACTCGATAGACACGGGTGAAATAACATTTTTCACTAAATCTATTCTTATATAACTAAAGATTGGAATTCGAGACAACTTTTAAAACCCCTCTCACTAAGATACAAATTTTAAATTGAATATAAACATAGATGTAGTATACTATCATAGAGTGCCATGGTAGGCTATATCATATAAATGCTATATATTTTGTACATTTATAATTTACTTAGTTTTTTTCTTTTATATAAAACTTTTTACATTGATGTGTTTTATATACAAATGAATGATGACGATATATTATACTGATATTATAACGATCTGTAGGCTATTCTTTAACGCAAGTATTTGTTGAAATTAAATATTTTTCATTATTTTATTTGTAACAGTATAATACCAATACTTTATGGAGAAATGTCGCAGAAGCTTTGCAAAATGTAAGAATAGAATAAGTTCCAATGTTAAATGCCAAAATTCAACAAAAAAGTGACCAGAAGTAGGGTTTTTCACATGACTTATTATAATCTTATAATTTTGTATATACTTTTTATAATATGAAAATCATAATGGTATACTGTAAAAGCCGATAACGAGATATGATTAAATGGCGATATATTATTTTACATTACATGATGATATTTAATTATGATAGGTAATCGTAACTATATAAACAAAAATGATATATAATTCCTGATTGTAATAAGGAATGTAATAAATATGAGATTTTTTCAACGGTAGAAACACTGTTCAAAGAACATTTGGTCAAAGCAAATCTATAAGCCAGGATTTTATTTGTGATAGCTGGACGTTTTTTTAAATATTTTCTGAATATGATGTCACAGAGTTCGTAGTCTCAAAGCTGCAAACTAGCGTGGCGTCCGTCACGTGGACTGCCCTAGTGACGTCAACTCAGGAGATAGACAGACAGCGTAGAACCAAAATGACGGGATGTGGAAAAATTCTGCCCATGTACTCCGTTTTCCCCACCATGATACCATCTAACATTCACCATATAGGTTGGATATAAGTTTAAGTGCCACAGGCAGCCCATTAGGGTAGCATCTTGAAATGTGTCGTCCCTGCACATGTCACACTAGGATGTGGTCATATGTATACAAAATATTGTGCATTTGGTATACCGCAGTTCCACGTTTGTCCGCGTTGCCATGTACATGCGACTGTCTCAAATGCAGATGGAAAGTCAGAGAAAAATCCCTGCAAGTAACAGCCTCATACCCACTTCTCTCGATGAAAGGCGGAAGCTCTAACCACTACACCATGAGCCCATGGTTTTATTCCACTAAGGAATAAAATGCTCTGCTATTATCATTATGCAATTTCTAATAAACAATTTGATTTGACCAATTGTTGTTTGAACGGTGGGTGCATCCCCGTTCCCAGTAGTTCGACGTTTGACACAATTATCTCTCCTCAGTCATGGTGGTATATTAGTCACCAGAATTGTCATGCATGTGCGTCGTGCGAAATTCTTTGAATCGAATATTCGTACCGAATCTTTGAATCGAATCTTCGATACCGAATCTTTGAACCAAATCTTTGAATCGAATCGAATCTTCGAATTGAATCGTGATATTGTATGCTGATGATGATCGAAAGACCTTTGTGGAGTTGGGTGTGGTCATGTTTGTAGCTATTCATCATACTTCCCTGAAACACAATTGTACATTATGTATAGGTATAGTGTAGTAATATAGTAATATAATTATAAGATAATGCTGGGCATTTTAGTCTGTAGACTGACTATGATCAGTGACCACTCACCGAGTGAGACATATAACTGCATGCACGATAGATCGACAGGAACATCTAGGCCACGGCACGATCAAGCTATGAACAGTTACAGTCTAAAGTGGCCGAAAGTGAGTTGATGGAGAAACCTGAGTATCCCGAGAAAACCACCGGATGTCACGAGACGTGAACATCAGAATTCCTATTAAAGTAATACCCAGTCGCTCAATTTAGCCACTGAACTAGTGGAGGCAGGCATGGGGGTGTTTCCTGCCCGAGAGAATTGCACAAATACAGGAAACATGCCACGAAGATTTGACGTGGTCCAGGCTTGAACCCGGGACCCCGAGATATACTGTATAGGCGAGCACTGAGCTACTGCCCCTACTACAGGTATACAGTACTATAATACAGGTAGGTAGAGTTCCAGGTTTGAATTCAGGTCCATATGGCGGAGTGGGGTATGTTCTTGTAGACTGTAGAGCACTGGACACTGGTATTGGTGTGACAGGTTTCAAACTCGATTCCCGGCCGCAACAAAAAATTGTGCTTTGTCTGGGCTGTATTTGTTCTCCGTGGTGTCCTTAGACAAGGCATCTCACATGACTGCCTCGACCCAGCTGTAGGAGTGGGTAGGCCCTACCGATTGTGCATATTCTTAGATGGGGTAAGCATCAGTTCAGGAGTAAGACTGTGCTATTGAGAATGGTACTCTAATGGGTACAGTATTGTAAAGCGACATTTTTCATACAGGGAGATATCCACAAGTGTGATGTAGAAATGGGATGCCTTACGAACTAAACATTGTATAATTTGTCTAAGGTGTCTTTGTTCTTAGACAAGGCATCCATGTGTGTCTGAACTACATTGGCTGAGTTCTGAATGGGGAGGGGTATTATAGATAAACATCTTAGTAAATTCAGTAGCTAAATAGATTAACCAAACACTACAGTACATATTTAAGCAAATAATACTTACGATGCTTCAACTTCTGACGTCAACAAAAGCTGTTTCATCTTCTGCCGTCTTGCGTACGACAAATGACGTTTTTCTGACACTTTCGGTAACTCCACCGATTTTATACCATCAATTTTCTCGGAGAACGAGATATTATTTAACATAGCGGATATGTCGGACGTGGATAAAGATTTTAACCCGGCTTCCGTCTTACATCTATCCAAACTCTTTGTTTTTGTCGGGATGTTTAACGAGCTGTTTAAATCATTGTTCCGTAACCTATTTTTATAATCGATCTCATCGTTCGATAAATCGTCATTTGTGTTACCATAAAACGTCCGATCAGTCTGTAATGCTGTATTTATTTCGTTATTCGGCCGTGTGTCTATTTTCACTACATGATTATTATCCAACTTTTCGAGTTTATCCGCGACATAACTCAGATCATTATCCATTGTGTTTGTATTGGTTACATTTAAATCGTTATTTGTATATTCCGTATTAATATCCGAGTTAAAAGTCAGTTCATCAGCGACCGCTAAAGAATCGTCCAAATCCATAAGCGTCATATTTGACGACGTAGATCGAATCGTATCCGCTTTAACCGACTCCGTTTCTGATAAATCCTCACTCAACACTTCCCCGTCAAACATATAATGTAACGAACCCGTAGAACTAACACCACTAGAACTATGAAAACTCCGCAACGAATCCGAACTAATCGCTTTCGTCGATTCTAAACGATGGACGTTCATATCAACCGATCCAACGTTCCACGACAACCGTTTATATATCGTAGGATCACGATTTTTCTGTTCTAACTCCTGTATGGAATCCGCGGTGTGATACCGCCGCTCAGAACGGGAATTCCGACGCCCACCGTCTTTATAATTCTGCCGATTTTTATCAACAATCGTCTCTGCCATATTATCCGCGAGCGAGTGAAGAGATTCCGTGACTGAAAACTCCGTCGTTTCATCGTCACTTTCGGTTGTTATAACCGCTGGCGTCGCCATTGATGGTAATGAGGTCGATGAATGAATCGTGGATGCGGTTTTAACAGTTTTATCGACTTCAATAGCGACGTCCGATTCAGATAGCGGATCTTCATCAACGTTAGTGTCGATCTCTGGTGAGAGAGTTAACGCAGATTTCTGACTGAGCTCCTGGTCGCTGTCACTGAGCGTGTGCGAGCGTTGTCGTGGCGGCATCCCCTTGTCTAAGTTCTTGATGAGTAGCTGGAATGATACAGTGCCGTTAGATGTAACAACAGTTTTAGCAGTAACAAGAGTTGTGTTAGCTGTACATGTACGTAACACCAGTTTTAGCAGTAACAAGAGTTGTGTTAGGTGTACATGTACGTAACAATAGTTTTAGCAGTAATAACCACAAAGATCTTCAGACAGTACTCAGCAGAATACTGATCACACATGACGAAGCATGTCAGAAATCTGCCATACAAAACCTATGACCATATCTATGTAGTGAATATTCCTACGTATACCAGACACATACGGTTTAAACTTTAGTTCAACTATATTTCTAAGTTCTTTAGGACAATGGGGTAGTCAAAGTATTGCGAGATCAAACCGGAACGGGAGGTCTTATCCATGCTCACCATGCTACTCCCACAATTAGCTCCCATAGCTTGCCTAGAACGACATGGCTAACTACGTAGTACCAGTAATGCCCAGTATCCTGTCCAGGGCTGTGTAGTTTCAGTTGGTTTTATCTGCTTAGAACTACGAAAACCGTGTTGAGGATTTACTTTCGTTTTACTAATATTAATCATAGAAATTTGACAGTATAATTATATATACCTTGTCATCAGGCCCCGACTTAGGCACGGTGGATGGTGTGACGGTAGTACGTGGAATGGAAAACAACCGATGGGCTGTCTTCGCTTCTAGATACAGGTCCTGTGAACATGAATAGAATATTGAACACTGACCATTGAACAAAGAACATTAAGAACAGAGAACATTTCTTAGGCACAGTAGATTGAGTGACTCTTCTCCTTGGGATCAAGATGAAGGTGTACACTACAGCCATTTAGGTGCAACATGACTTATGGTTGGTTTTAGGATTTTGAACAATCAATGAGCTGCCTTCATTTCAAGATATACCTATGTTCTTTGAATATTCGTTAGGCAAGGGGGGATAAGGTGTCTGTAGTTCTTACGATGGTGATTTGAGAATACAAGATGAGTGTCTTCGCTTCTAAACATAGGCCCGTGAACAAAAACACTGAACATATGGAAAACACTGAACAACGCTACAATAAATTTCAAATAACAAATATAATAAACTTATGATAATGGTGTTTACTCACTTGAGCTTTCTTGATGTACTCCAGCCAAATACGAGTTGAACCCATGTCTGCATGGAACGTCACTGCCCATACTGGTACCTGTAGAATGGCATTGTTTTAGAACCTCATTGCAAGCTACTTTATAGGCAAGCTACAACATCATGAGCTACATACTTTATACAGTAGATAAGCTATCAGGGGATATTTAGATACACTCCAGCCAAATACGAGTTGACCGCATGTCTGCATGGAACGTCACTGCCCATACTGGTCTTAGAACCTCGTGCTTTATAGCTAAGCTATCACGGAGGACATTAAGACATAAATATGAGTTGAACCCAGGGAACGTCATTGCCCATATACTGTACTGGCACCTGTAAAATGGCATTCTCTTAGAACCTCATCACAAACTACTTTATATTATGCAAGCAAAGGAAATTTAGATAAACTCCAACCAAATAAGAGTTGAGTCGACGTCTGTATGGAACGTCATGGTGGTGTCATGACAAGTGCATGTCGTGACATCATGACAACCAAAGGTCACTCGTAGATGAAGCCCTAAGTATGTGGGAGCAAAACGTTGAGAAAAATTAGTAAGTTTGACTGTGTAAAAAGTAAACTTTATACTATGAATATTGACCAGTGCAGTCTGATGAATGTGTTTAGTAACCATATACATGTGTTTGGTCTTAACAATTATGATACGCTTTTTTTAAACTAGTGTATTTTAAATGTTAGGTATTACTATCAGAGTCTCCGCTGGGATCCAAACCCGCAACCTTCTGTCTTGGTGGTAAAAAGATGTAAACCATGATTTCACTGTTGAAGTCAGGTCTCCGTAGCTCAGTTGGTAGAGCATCTGTCCGGCAAACAGAAGGTTGCGGGTTCGGATCCCATCGGAGGCTTTGATTTTTTCAGTGAAATTTAATATGATATTTTAAATGTGTTCATTTTTGCCACACGTTGCAATGTCTCTTCATTATAACAGAAAGATACAGTAGCAAGAGATAATTATAATGTATTTAACAGTGTTTCTACAACAAAAGCTACTTACCCTGTATTCATTGAGAAGAATGAGAAGAAAGCTGCACTTATCACGTAGCTCTTGAACAATGATTCTGTCCACCCTCATCGGTGGTTTGATGATGCGGTATTTATCGAGACGTTTGTTGGCCTTGCAAATGAGCAGCATGTCGGTAAATAGGAGGCATTCCACATCAACCTGTGGAAATAAAAGAATTATTAATATCCAGTGGTGTATCCTAGTCGTAAAATTGAGGGCGGATGCTAGCTGAAGGATCCTAAGATGGCGATATCAGTATTACTATATCACTATTTGTAAGGCAATTATGGCGAAATTACGACGAACGTGATCACCCACCACTACTACTGTACTGTAAATATTGTGTATTTATGCCACACAGTAGGAAGATGCCAGCAGAAACCAAAAACACATTCTCTAGATTCTCATGACATGGCAAATGCCTTGCCCATGAGCAGTCCATCAAAACACTTACAAAATGGCAGAGAAAGTTAGCTTCACCCTCTAAATCCAGGTCTCACCTATAAATTGGCATAAATTCAGCTAGACATTGGAAACACTCTCATCCGTCACAAAACGTCACTATTCGCATATTTCATTTATGTATGGTTGCAATACTAAAATCGTCTATGTAAATGCTGGCATGTTAATCATTACCATAATCAAGTATGTGTATATCATGTAGATTTCTACCCACAGTGTTTTAACATTTAACAGTTATTATTTAATAATTCAACATAGAATTCAACCTTCTGTAGGTTGAATTATTCAATATTTTGTTTTAAGGTGTATGAGTAACATATTTGCCTATGATTTATAAAGCAAACACCAGCTGTGCAACAATATTGATTACGTATAGCCTGTAATCATATAAACTCCGTTATGATATTATATATGCCACCTCGTACGAAATATGTGCAATCTAATGACACTCTAATCCAGGTAAATATAGCACAAGGTAATCAATACTAAGAAGTATGAAGTAGGGTTATTCGATCGTTACGAGGCCAAAAAAATCTTATGCCGATTATTTCCAAAGGTCAGCAAACGGTGTGAATGAATGAATGATTGGGCATAACGTGTGTTTAGTTCCAGGTCCAGGAGCTGCCAAAACACATTCCATTGAAGTTGTAATATTAAATTTACAACATACAGTAAACAATATTGTCAACATTCATACTATACTGCCGTGTTTTCTGTAGTGTCCTTGAGCAAGGTATCCCACACATATGCCTCAGTTGAGAGCTGTGAGTGGGATGAGATGAAGATTTGTATGGAGTTTGGGAATCTCAACTGTAAGGGGCATTCTGGTACCGCAATCGCAGCCTTCATAATTTACTAGGCACATACATTAAACTGGCGCCGATTTGCAGTATAATGTAGGCTAAATCAGTACAATGTAGGCTAAATTAAGCTAATTTAGTTAGGCTAATGTTATACAGTACAGTATGTAGTAAGTAAGTAGGAAATAAATCGACTCACCCGAGACTGTGTATCTTTCATTTTGAGCGAAGATTGCATGACAAGTGAACGCGTGACTGACGGACTACAGTGGGGCATGCACCGCCAGAGGTCCGGTGGGTTGCAGTATTACGCCATTAACTGTCAATGGAGTGGTTTTGTATGGTTTAGGTAGTCGGGAAAGTGGGAAGAGAGGGGGGGGGGGGCAGGGGGGGGGGAGGGGGGAGG
>WNLI01225279.1:0-12375 GCA_025802215.1 Wirenia argentea | reverse complement strand
TTACTTGATCAAACATTTCGCGGGCCGGATGCCGCGCTCTCGCGGGCCTGATTGGCCCGCGGGCCGCCCGTTGGGCAAGCCTGGTATATTCCATGTGAATGTTTTAGTCAACTGCACGAGAAAGTGAAGGTACAGAGGTACCTTACAGATGCTTTGTTCACCATGCACCTAGTGTATTTACATTATAATAAAGTTGCCATATACACGCGTCTTGGTACTTGCCTTTATGCCCAAGTGACTCTAGAATGTTAAAAAGTGAAAGGCAAGTATGCCGGTGTGCCCCTCAATTACATTTTGCGGCCTGGACTGTGGGTGTGTCACTGACATTGTTAGTGTAGTCGCTTGGTGTGGACACTTGGGGTGTGTCACTGACATTGTTAGTGTAGTCACTTGGTGTGAACACTTGGGGTGTGTGACTGACATTGTTAGTCTAAGTCACTTGGTGTGGACACTTGGGGTGTGTCATTGTGACATTGTTAGTGTAGTCACTTGGTGTGGACACTTGGGGTGTGTCACTGACATTGTTAGTGTAGTCACTTGGCGTGAACACTTGGGGTGTGACTGTGACATTGTTAGTGTTGTCACTTGGTGTGAACACTTGGGGTGTGTCACTGTGACATTGTTAGTCTAAGTTACTTGGTGTAGACACTTGGGGTGTGTCACTGACATTGTTTGTGTAGTCACTTGGAGTGGACACTTGGGGTGTGTCATTGACATTGTTAGTGTAGTCACTTGGTGCGGACACTTGGGACTCTGGGTGTGTCACTGACATTGTTAGTGTAGTCACTTGGTGTGGACACTTGGGACTGGGCTGTGTCATTGTATACATACAAATCTGACTGTATCATCATAAATATCTGTACGGTAGTATAACATAAATACAGTATATATAGTTATTTCATGTGATAAAAGGAATGAAGTATTGAGGATGATACCTAATCATTAACTGTTTGATTTCAGAATGAAGGTTGGAAGTCTTCTCATCACATCACTCATATCTCTCACCATACCAGCATTCGGCATACAGCACAAGATCATCACATCACTCATATCTCTCACCATACCAACATTCGGCATACAGCACAAGATCAAAGCACTACCAGCTAATGACCATTTACCCGATTTTCAACGACTATATTTTACGCACAGCGATTCGCTAGTTGTGTTCTTGTCAACATTTCCCATAACGAAGGACTACTTTGAGGAGGTCCTAGATTACGGGTACGGTGATTTTAAACTGCCGGCAATATACATTGGTCGTATACCTTTCCAATCGACATTCATGGCAAAATTCCCTTACGATCAACAGGACTTGCATAAAACGACAGAGTCATTAATGAAACAATTCAATATTACAATACTTCAAGTATATCTTCCCAAAGAAGCAGATTGGCATCAGTTCATTCAAGCATTTCCCATTCACAATTTGCCGCATTTACGCTTTCTACATCTGTACGGACCAATACCAGAAATCACCGACACATTCTTCATGAGACAATCTAAACTGTTTTATTTAGATCTGAGAATTTCAATTAAAACAAACATTCATCCCACTGCCCTCATGCCTCTCTCGAACCTTGCAATTCTTACTTTAGTCATCGCTGATCCAGCATCGCGCATCTCTAACGACATACTTTGTCCTTTATCTACAACTCTAGAGTCGATCCTATACCAAGGATATAATACGTTCCTATTTCGCTGCAAAAATGTCCAGTTCAATCGTGTCAAACTAATTATTATATTGAATAATAATATATACACATTAGACAGGAATATAACAGGGATGTTCACAAATACACATGCACTATATGTACACAGTAGGAATTTAACCACAATAAGTCCGACCGCTTTCAATGACGTAGGTTTAGATCAGTTACAATTGTTACAAATATACTCGGGAAATATCACCACACCAAATATACCAGAGGTTCTGCAAAATTTACCCAAATTATCAAATTTATTCTTAACTAACAATAATATACATAATATTGATGGCTCATTTATAAAAGGATCACTAGAGGTTATAAAACTAAGTGACAACAAAATTAGCAAAATAAGCAATCACACATTTGCCAATTGTACCCATGTATGGTCTTTAAACCTTAGCAGAAACACTATAGAAACTATCCAATCAAACACATTTCGACACCTGGTTTCACTCCGAACATTAGACCTATCACACAATGTCATAACAACATTGGAAAAGGGGTGCTTCTTGGCATTTCGTAAGATAAAAAATCTCACCTTGTCCCACAATTATATCACAAATCTGACATCTGATATTTTTGAACGAGCCATTTTTAAATCATATCATGGAGGAAATCTGACTACATTAGGTGAAACATTTATGGATTTAAGTATTCTTGAATTATCACATAACTTAATAGCGCATATCGATGAAGATGCTTTACATTTTCCTAGCTTAAAGAGTCTCTTCCTGAACCACAACAAATTGTCTCACCTTTCCCCACGACTGTTCCAGAACGTTCCTCAGTTACAGGTACTTGATCTATCCCACAATGACCTTCACACCATTCCCCATAATGTGTTTCACAATATACTGACTTTAGAGACACTAGACCTGTCATCAAACCATCTATCCAGCCTTCCCTGTAACCTGCTCACACCTCACCCACCACACACCTGCCCATCATCGTTAGTAAGCCTTGATCTTTCCAATAACCATCTCACAGATCAAGCATTTTGCATTCTAACACAGAACAGTTGTCCCACACAAGAACAGACATTTTTACACAATCTTCAACAACTGTATCTCCACAGCAATTCTCTGACTTCCATAAATGTTTCAATTGTGGACACTCTTGTATCGTTGCAATCATTCTCTATCACCAACAACCCTCTGCACTGTGATTGCGACATCGTTCCGTTTATTTTGTGGGTGACAACACATCCTCGCATTGTCTACAACCCACCGGATACATCAGCTACCTGTGTGAGTGACGCTGGCACCTTATACCCACTTCCTGAGTACCTCGATTGTACAGTAACCATTCACCACAACATATCCACGACTCTACACAACCACACTACTGTACATACATCCACCACCCTGTACAACCACCACATTATCATATCGTTATCTGTAATCTTTGTGTCCGCTGTTATAGTAGCCATGTTTTGTGGATATTTTCGCATGGAAATCGCCGCTATCTTATACGCAAGAACCGGCTTACGTTTGAGACGCCACAATCCTGAGTTCGCAGATAAACAATACAACGTCATGATCTGGTGCCATGATCGAGACATGAGATACGCCAATCAGCTCTTACAAGTCCTTGAGCGGTACTTCACGGTATACTGGAACCAGCGTGATTGTCCACCAGGAGAACCGGTCGCTATGGGGTTTGAGCGAGGGATAACATCGACTGAACGAGTGATCGTGATCCTCACACGCAACGTTGTCACTGATCGGCTCTGTCAGCTGAACTTTGAGAATCTTCATGTGTCACTTGGTAGGAATGACTTCAGTGCAGTTCTCATTGTGGCAGATGATGACGTCATAACACAGAAACATCGTCTGTATGAACGGATACGAGCGTACGTGAGAACGCGACAATATCTCCGTCATAATTCCCACCTTTTCTGGAAGAAACTCTTGTACAAACTTCCACGACCGCGAGACAACACAAAACCAATATGTTATAGTGATTTAAGCAACCCTGAAATAAGTTTTGACAGACAGCGACCGTTAGAGGAAATGTTGATGCCACAAGATAATGAGATTGAAATGGCGGAGGTGAATGTGGACGATGATGTCAACCCCAACAATGTGTTTGTGGATAGGATGGGGCAGGATATAGACGGGTATGACAATGATAGGTTGGTGCAGTGAATGGATGGGTGGATGGATGGGTATGTGGATAGGATGGGGCAGGATGGATGTATGGACTCACGGATGGGTATGTGGATAGAATGGGGCAGGATATAGGTGGGTATGACAATTATCGCTTGGTGCAGTGAATGGATGGATGGGTATGTGGATAGGATGGGGCAGGATATAGGTGGGTATGACAATTATCTCTTGGAGCTGTAAATAGATGGTTTTGGATGGATGGATGAATGGACAGACATGGATGGGTGTGTGGATAGAATGGAGAAGCATATAGGTAGGTATGACAATTATCTCTTGCAGCAGTGAATGGATGGTGGATGGATGGATGTATGAATGGACAGATGGATGGATGGCTGGGTGTGTAGATAGAATGGAGAAGCATATAGGTAGGTATGACAATGATCGGTTGGTGCAGTGAATGGATGGATGGTGGGTGGATGGATGGGTGTGTGGATAGAATGGGGCAGGATATAGGTGGATATGACAATTATCTCTTGGAGCAGTAAATAGATGGTTTTGGATGGATGGATGGACAGAGGCATTGATGGGTTTGTGGATAGAATGGAGAAGCATATAGGTAGGTATCACAATGATCAGTTGGTGCAGTGAGTGAATGGATGGATAATGAATGCATTAATGTAATAATGTACCAACAAACAAACTGACGTGACAACGAACATACGAGCGAAACCGTGAGAAGAAATAATGTAATCAATAATAATCATTCTACTGTATTATGAATGAACATGTTGTGGTCAATATATAATATACTGTCTAGGTGTCATAAAAAGTATACATAGCAATATTTGCCATTAAAACATTGTCAAAATTACTGTTAGATATATACTTATATCTGTATTTCTTTATTTTTAGTTTATTTTATTACAAATTTATTATAGTGGTTTACAATTAAGGTGATCCTAATCTATGTACACACCTGATGACCACTGTATAAGCCTAGATATATTTATAACAATTTTACTGGACTAACAAACTAAATCCCCATAAAATCTGTCAGATGCTGTAGGGAATCTAAATATCTCAAGCAGACAGTCCTAGGCAAGACGACAGCATGATCGGCTTGCTGCTCATCGACACCAAGCCAGATATACAGGCACAAAAAATTAAAACATCAGAGGAAACTACATGAAAACAAATCAACACCACTCAAATCAACACCATTCAAATGAACTTCTTAACAAAGGATATTGAATTAAAAGGTCTGTCTGATCATGCGCATCAGTAAAAGCATATGATTTTGACGAATACGATCTTTCCCTCCATGGGAGAGCATGGAATGGGAACTATGGGTGAGAGGTTGACATGAAAATCTACTCAATACTAACAATTCTTTTTATTCAATTAAATTGAATTAAAGAACAGCATTATTAAACTGTTTTGATACGAAATTGTGTCCCTTGCTGGCGTATAATTTTTCGTGCCAAAAAGAATCAAATTTAAAAACAGAAGTGGTAGATGCACCTGTGCAGGGCTGTTTATAGGGGGTGTGATTAATCAGTAGCCTACTTTTACATAGAGATAAAATGCCGTATTCGTAAAGACATTGCATGATAGAGGATATTGAGAAATGACGAAAAGTCATACATTTACGGAGGACGGTTACTCAACAAACATATGTACTACATTCAAGTGCAAATCGAAATGGAGGTATATGGCGCCGATTATTGTGAGCTGGTCACATTGCGAAAAATGACATTGGGGTAATCACCATATCAAAAGACTTGCGAATTCATCCAAAATGCGTTGACTACATAGTACATTTTGCGAATTTTGGATGAAACACATTGTGCGTGAGTTGTTGACGAGGAGGAACAAGTTGGGCCATAGTGAGGTGACTATAGGTGAGGCTGAGACAGAGGACACACGGTAGGCTATGAGTATTGCTACTGTAAGACAGAGGTAGAAGGTTCCGACATGATAATGACATGAGACAATACCTGACATGCGACTAAGGCGTGGAGTCCCGAGAGTTGCTAGAGTTGCTATATGGTACCAACGATGTAGCAACAATGTCGCCGAAGCCCCTAACGGCGTTTATAATCGTCTTACATCTGCAGGAAGTGTTTTTAGAGCCTACAGGATAGTCAGGAAGATGTATATGATTTCCTTGAACGGTCCCCTGCACTCATGACTAGCGTGGATAATGGCGAAAGCGCCACAAACAAAAGTGAACTCATCTCTCCAATGGCACACTATCACACATTTGGCCGTACAGCGGACGCACAATTGCAGCTAGAGTCGGGTCTCGAGACCTTAGGTGTGCTCAGCGCCATCCAGGCGCACCCAAAAACATTAGAAGATGTATTTGTTGCGTCCACCCAACCACTGAAGATGCTCAGCATGGAGAAGTTATTCACTCCAAAATACAGTGAAGAACCAAAAGCTTGCGAAATACAAGCATTAGCAAGATGGAAGTCATTCCTACAACGTATTGATGTTGGGAACTCGGATTCGTTACAAATGGATTTTATAAACAATAATTAAACAACCTGTAATACAAACATCTCAATGGAGACTTACACTCATGTTTAGATCATTGATGATCTACGCGATAACCTTACATTCGTCGTGGTATGCTAACACCATGATGCCCATGTCACACAGGAAACAAACATTTTCCAAATTGGAGTGGGTATAGGCTAGTCATTCTACGTGTCGGCACACGTTGTGTTATCATTGGGCATGGGATTATAATTTTGAGTGTAATAGTAGATTTTCATACCGATAGTAACTGTTAACCATGGATGAACAGAACGACAAGAATGTACCATTAACACTTATGAATTTTCAATCTGAGACTCTAGCTAAAATAGACACATTGATATCAGCAGGAGTGTCTTAGTCACAAACGAAAGAAAAAACGTACTGTAGACACCAAACTCGATGATGGTGTACAAGTGGCATGTTTAAAAAGGTGTGAATACACATGGAACTCGCACCTAAACACCATAGGCAGCGAGTTGGCAATATGGAGGTAGCAGCTGTGATACCTATGTATACAAGGAACACATAGATAAAAATTAACGAATTGGCAAAAGCATTAAAACTTCAGGTCATTTCACCGACCACATTCTATAAGGCACAAGAAGATTGAAAACTATACTAGCAATGTGTGTTACAGGTGGCCAACTCAAATGCGATGAAGCACCTGTAAGTAAGGATGGAGCATTTGGGAAACTCCATTTTTGTCTGTCCTTAAAAGTAGGTGCTCGTATCATGATAACTTACAACATAGACACATCCGATGGGATTATTAATGGATCCGTAGGCATTGTGAGAAAATTCACTACACAGAACAATCAAGTCCACTCCATTCTCATACTAGAGTTTGACGATATAGAAACCTGGAAACCAGCGTAAAAATGCATTGCTTCGAAATGGAAATCCATCTCTAATACACATAAATCGTCAGTCAGTTTTGAATATTGCATTGGTAAATCATCAAAACATATCATCAGTCAGTTTTGAATATTGCATTGGTAAATCATCAAAACAACACTCCATGAAGGCAAACGTAATTCAATATGCAATGAAACTGGCATGGGCTAATATTACAGTTCATAAATTGTCATGGCCAGACATTATTGCAAAGTCAACTAAACTGGTCATACTGAGCCGACACAGATTAGTGTCTCCATTGCATCATAATAGAATGGGTTTCTTTATGCTTTTCGCTACATGACAATGATAAACTATAGAAGTATCACAATACACAGTCAGGATTCTAGTTATGTTCTGTATGGTACCTATGGTTTTACAGTGTAATTTGTAATTTCTTGAAATATGCATCAAAATGCAAAGTGACTTCACATGTATCTCGTAAAACAACATATTGACATGTTACACAATGAGACACTCTCTGTGAATCGACGAATCAAAGATTGTGATACACCGAAAATGATAAAATCGTAACAGGCCACTGTTCCTGAAAAAGGACGCTACTGTTCCTGAAAAAGGACGCCAATGTGGATGAATTGGTAATTGAGTGGAGAGATCTTCTATTATATGAGCGATCACTTATCAAAATATATTAAAAGGCAACAATGCTATGTGGAAAGGTGTGTCATGTGTGATCAATGTATCAAGTGTGATCAATGTATGTGATCAATGTGTGTGATCAATGTATCAAGTGCGATCAATGTGTGTGATCAATGTGTGTGATCAATGTATAAAGTGAAATCAATGTATCAAGTATGATCAATGTATCAAGTGAGATCAATGTATCGAATGAGATCAATGCATCAAGTATGATCAATGTATCAAGTGAGAGCAATGTATCAAGTGAGATCAATGTAGCAAGTGTGATCTATGTATCAAGTGAGATCTATGTATCAAGTGATGTCAATACATCAAAGGGAGAGGAGGTTGTAAAGGTTTGGTGTAATATTTGCCAACCACACTACACAACATCAGGTGCCACAAAACCCAAGTATTACAGTGATGCCTACATTGTTGGGACCGTTAACATTAAGAAAGACAAAGCCATTACCCACAAACAGTCAGAGACACACAGACATGCCATACAACAATCACAACCCAAACAAGCTGCACCAATCGCAAAGGCACTTAAACACATGGATGAGATTAGCAAACAGAGAATGATTAAACTATTTGACATAGCATATCTAATAGCCACATTAGAAGTTGATGATGATGAAATAACTACAGAGATCACTGACGCCTCAAAGCGGAGACTAGATCTTAAAGGAGTGATTGACAAAAGTGAGCTACAGATTAAATCAAAGAGCACACCAGTCAAAGATGACACTTCCAAACCCTCAGTAAACCCAAATACTACCAAACCTGATAATTCATATCACATTAGGTTACCCACCATGCAGTTTCTGAAATTCGACGGCGACACAGCGAGTGGCACTCCTTTTGAGACGTGTTCACAAATGCCCTGAAATACCAAATGCTAGCAAATTTTACTACCTGTTAGGACAATTATAATAGTGAGCTGGTGTGGAAACCCTTTCTTTAGAGTTATGTCTTATGTTATCGTGTTATGTACTGAGACTTAAATTAGTAGAATACTAGACTGTGTTACTGTAAATATTAATTGCAGTTCGGAATTGGATGATGATCGTGAGAAAACACCTCCAAGAGTGTCTGGAAACGCAAGTATGTCGGGTCGCTGAAATACCACACGAAATGGAAAAAAGAATACACGAGGGAATACAGAAGTAAGCGTAATCTTTTTTGTGTGTTTTTATTTTACATGAAACTTACCATAATCAGTAATCACGCCAATCACAAAATCGACGTGATTCTTTGCATCTGGACGTTAAAGTTCAATACAAATCTCTCGCTTTCGAGACTGAAATGTGTGCCCAAAATGGCTGTATGGTACCATTCTTACGACTCCACCACCACGTCGTGAGAAACCATAGTGGTGTAAATGTAACAACTGCAGTGAGATGCCGACTGTGATAGAGATGGAGTGCTGTATGAAGCAACCGCGCATCACCAACACACATATTAAAGGTATGATGTTCTATACATATTCTGGACAAAATCCGAATTTTTTTGTCGCGTTTGTGTGTTATTGACTCCAAAGCTCGTCGGACACAATGGTAATGACGAACCTGGAAAATTAGTTAATCAACCAGTTGCTAATTGGACCAGTGTGTTTGGAGGAGATACATTTTTTCTGCATGTACTGATATCCAATTATTACAGGTATGTACTATGTTGCTCCACAGAATGGACTCGGAGGTTGAAGATGAATTTTTTTAGGAAGGGGCGCTTCCGAAAAAATCCAAAAAGCAAAGAAGCACATTTGGAAAGCGTCAACAATTGACGATTTTATTGACATTATTGTGACCTACGAAAAGTACAAAAAGTATCTCATTTTTGAGAACTCGAGATATCAAAAGAACACTGGAACATATGAAAAGTCCTCAAGGATTTGATTGAGCAGTTAAAAAGGCGAGAAGAAAGTTGTACGCTAACTGTGAATCAGCTGCGCAGAAAGTTTAAGAAGAGCATCGGTGAATGCAAGAAGGTGGTGTGTACAGTAAAGACCGGCACTGGTCTAAACCGCTTCATCGACGACAAAGGCTAGAGTGCCTGGTTCAGGCAGCTGTTTGAAGTCGTCAAGACACGGGACAGCTGCCAACCACAAAGAGCCCATGAGCCATCTGCCCCACCGCGTGATGTCGCAGATGAACAGAATGAGAGTTATCATGAATTCGAGACTGGAGTTGCGAAACTTTATTCAGCATTGACATTTGAGGATACCGATTGCAGGATGAACTGGTTTATGTAGGATATATCATTGAAAGCATCAAACAAAAAATTTGTTGCGTATCATGCCAGTCTTTCTTGTCGGCCGGGTGATGATACATCCATACCCGCTGAATCACTCATGGCCTTCATAAACACTAAAAACAAATGGATCTAACCAACCCGGCCATTGGTGTTGTACATGCGATTTCTTGCGCAGAGCAAGCCTTTCGAATCGTATGCCAGATCCAGCTGATGATGACACTGCCCAATCAAAGTAACATTGACCTGCGAATGCAAGCAATGGTCGTGAGTCGACTGCGCACATATATACTGGACCTTTTTCATCAGTTGGGATCACATCTCTTTTGATCAATGTATCGACTGTTGTTCGAAGAGGATCAGGTAAAACAAAGTAAAGTAACAGAATACAATATTAAATAAATTTCATATTTAACACGAGTATTTACTATTTATTAGTCAATCGTAAGTGATTGAACATATCATATCTCATCACGAGAACACGGTCTCCAATTCAAATTGCTTTGAGCATGACATCAAACATGGAAAGACCGGGAAAAATCTCTGTTGAATGGTCGTGGCCAAGTCGGGAACGTGCAGCCGAAGCGCATCGTTAATCTCGAGTGACCAATGGAGTGTGACCAATGGAGTGTGATCAATCAAGTGAAATCAGTTAAGTGTGATCAATGTATATTATGTTCAACGTATCAAATGTGAGCAATGTATCAAATGTGAGCAATGAATCAAATGTGAGCAATGTATCCAGTGTGATTAATGTATCAAATGTGAGCAATGTATCAAATGTGATCAATGTATCAAGTGTGATTATTGTACCAAGTGTGATCAATGTATCTAGTGTCATCAAATGTATTAAGTGTGATCAAATGTATCAAGTGTGATCAAGTGTGATCAATGTATCAAGTGTGATCGATGTATCACGTGTGATCAATGTATCAAAGTGTGATCGATATATCAAGTGTGATTCGTGTATCAAGTGTGATCAAATGTATCAAGTGTGATCAAATGTATCAAGTGTGATCAAATATATCAAGTGTGATCAAATGTATCAAGTGTGATCGATGTATCACGTGTGATCAATGTATCAAAGTGTGATCGATATATCAAGTGTGATCAACACATCAAGTGTGATTCGTGTATCAAGTGTGAGCAATGTATCAAGTGTGAGCAATGTAATTAGTGTGAGCAATGTATCAAGTGTGAGCAATGTATCAAGTGTGATCAATGTATCAACATTAGTGACAACCATCACATCATCACCAGCCCACGGCCAACTTAGATTATCATCATTCTCACCATTTAAATTGCATCAATTGAACAGTCATCATCTCTATTGTACCAGAATACATCTACGATGAACATTTTATACCCGTCTCATATATAAAATTGTGGACTCAATATATGCGCCATATCACGCTTCAACTCAACAAACCAAATGGCAGGCATACCTGTAATGCGCATCTTCCACAATTTCACCTATCTGGAAGATTCGGTTTTTCTCAATTATGAGTGATCGCATCACACAGGTACATCACTTACTGACCGCAGGGCACAGATCACTCTACTGTACTCACACTTGTCCAGCTGAGTCTGTAGATACCTCACCTCTGGTGTCACCCCGCACTTACACCCCTCATTGTCAGAGAACACCTACAGACCCAGAATCATGCGGTTCTGTTTGCGGTCGTGGAAAACCTGAGTCGGGTCGACAACATCGGGGGAGTGTATGTCAGCTCCTGGCTGGTGTGAGCTCAGTCAGTTCTCCCAGCAGCTTCGTCAAACATGTGACCACACGTTGAGATTTGTTGAGCTTCTCTCACAACCATGTAACAAAAGGCACACACAAAATCAAGGTCATGCGAGACATGAAGCCTGGCAAATGAGTTCGTTAATCCTACAAATGAATCTACACATATCAAAAATCAACGAACAATTTGTTTATAATATGTCTGATCCTGTATTGTCAAATGAAGAATTGTCAGTTATTGAAGATGTGTCACCCCTATATGGTGTGACAGACATCAACACCATCAGATTCGGACTACTGTTCATTTCCATGCGGTGCCTACTATGGAAATACATGTCCATAAAAAACTGTTGACGTTTTGCCAAAGATTTCGAGAGGAGTTCACCCCAGTATAATAATCACGGGGCCTACAATTATTGTGTATGTGCCAAACAGTATACGATGAAACAGAGAAATACATTGGTTGTGATAATAGTTGAGGTAAGTG
>WNLI01225168.1:0-12375 GCA_025802215.1 Wirenia argentea | reverse complement strand
ACACATCTCCCCTACATATATCTAACATGTCTCTGAAATATTACATTGATACAATGTGCAGTTAAATTTTGACATCATAAAGAAGTAGTGCCCGTAGTGGTCTAATAAATTTGCACACTACTGTACACCACATTTATTTTCAAGGTCAAAGATCATGACCGCACTCTGAAAATGCCTCAAAATTTGTATTTTGACCTTTCTTCAGTCGAGACCTTGACCTTTGATGATTTTACATGTATGCCTAGTTACATTTTGATATTACACCATGATGTTAGTTCATGGCATATGCAGAATGATGTATAGCTCAGTGGTCAAGGTCATAGGCCTACTGGCATACATGTGCAATAAATCCTTTATGAGCATTTTCAGTTTGCGGCCGTCACCTTGGCGAGTGACCTTTGACCTTAAAAACAGACGTCGTGCATATATGTATGTTCACTCTCAAATCCACATATATATAAACCATAATTCATATACATTCTATGGTTCCTGAAAGAATGGCTCAATACAGAAACACTCGTTTTTTGCAAAAATCTTACCTGTGTGACCCTTCACCTTGTTGAACATTAGATTTCGGATGGGAGAAATTACTGCATGTATATAGGCTACGTGGTCCGACGTGGTCGCTTTCTAAGACAGGCAAACGCAAGGTGATGCCACCAGATGCTTGTAAAGTTGGGGGCCGTGATCGGTATTACCTTGTCGCCGTAAACCTAATCGCACATACTACGGTTGCGTTACACTAATAACAGTAGTATCGCAATGTAACAAAATCTCAGGCTGCTCAGACTATCAAAAAAATAGTCTATACGTACCGTACACACTGTATACACTATAATTTTATACGAATTTAAATAAAAGCAAATTAGTATGTTATTGGGGAGCTGCTTTGTATCGAAATTGTTATAACTATTCGCTTAAATAAAGGCGTAAATGAACATTTCATCAATAGGTGCTCTAGACTAGGCATATACCTATCCTATGGCGTATATTGTGTGACTGAAATGCTTGTCATTTTACTGCTGTAAATTATCCTGTCGCGTCGATTATGAACATTAATTTTGTCCGTTCGAATTTGCTCATAGTCGATCTTATAACTCGGAATGATCGTATTATTATTTACTGCTGTTCTTGCTCAGGAATTGTCCATTGGACAAGCATTTGTGTCTCTCACTAGTGTGTAGTCTTTGATAGCTCGTGGAATATCCAAGAACTCGATCTTCTCCGCAATGCCACGATCGAGTCTTTTGCGGATTGTTTTGCGGGCGAGTTGCTGTAGGGACGGTGGTGTGAAGATCGCTCGACGTAACCACTGCGCGGCTATCTCGTGCTCATTACCGATCCTGCTGGACACATAACTGGTCTGTAGATGGGGAACCGCCGCGTAATCCACGTATCCATACGCCGCTAGCACACGGCAGATCTCAAAGTGACCCTTCTCTGCGCTGATTTGAAACAGGGACTTCTTCGGAACGTCGAAATAGTACAGCGTGTTCACATCGAGATCGCAGTTCTGTGTCAACATCATCTGGATTACCTCCAGTTTGTTACCGACAATCGCCTGATATGCGGCTGTTTCTCCTTGGTGATTGAAGATGTCGTGACGACTACCGGCTGTCAGAAGTAAGTCGACGACGAATGTGTAGTTGCGCTTAATTGCGATGTGCAGAGCGGTATCACCGGTCTTAAAGTCTCGTCGATGAAGATCACAGTTTGCTTGTATCAAGATGACGACAGCCTCTCGTTGGTTGTAACATACAGCTTCCATGAGTGGGGTCCGGCCCCAACAGTTTTGATTGTTAATTGGACAACCTGCTGAGATAAGACAGTCTATAGTATCAGCGTGGCCATTTCGAGCCGAATAATGCAACGCTGTATCGTTGTTTTTATCCACAAGGTTGAGATTACATTTCGCTCGCAGTAGTCGCAACACGGCGTCTGTTTTGTTATTGCGGACAGCTTTCATTAGTGGGGTCTTAAACGTGATATCCTGCGCGTTGACATTGACCCCACGTCGTATGACGACATCGAGAATCTGACAGAAACCGTCGTCCGCTGCGTAGTGACAGGGAGTGTTAGCAAATGTGTCTTTCACGTCGATTTTCGCACCTGCTGCAATTAGCAACAGCAGCGACGCCATTTTATGACGCAAAACAGCGAAATGAAGCGCGGTTCTGCGAAGTGTTGCAGTGGTTTTATCGACATCGCAACGAGAATCTATGATAAACTGTAACATGTATGTATACCCTCGATACGATGCCAAGTGGATCGGACACAAGTCAGCATGATTCTTCTTACGGACCTCGATGAACTTCGCGTTCAGGTCAATCTTGTTCTGACTGACGATGCGTTTGACTCGGTCAAGATCGTTATTGAGGACGGCATCATAGAAAACTAAACCCGCCATGCTGTTGTCGTCGTACACGTGTTAGCATCAGGTTATTGTACTGTGATTTCTTCTCGATGTGTATTCATTTCACTCTCATGTGTCAGAAGATGCTATGTGAGTCTCTGTAGTCGTCAATTTGGAAATGACTCAACGTTGTTGGAACTTGGTTGAACACCCTGGTTACCTGAAATACAATTCGTTATGCGTGATACAACGACACATCTGTCTATGTGTACGATGTAGCCCACGCAGGGAATGTAACATTTGTATTTTTGTAATGTCTAATTATGGAGTATATACCAAAGTTCAACGTTAAACAAATTTATTTGGCTTTAACCATTGTATAAAAAAATACACATTCGATCTGACGCTGTAAATACATTACTTGCAGAAAATCACCTTGTGAAATAATAAATTATACCGTTTTAATATACAATACGGTTCATGCCTACGTACAGCTAGAGGATGATAATGCTAGTATTGGTAATTATCCCTTCTTCGTATTTTTGGAAAAGTTGAGTCTTGAGAAGTCGTAGTGATGTGAGCTAATTTCTTATATCTTCTCGACAACACTTACAAAATGTCATTGCAATTGGGAACCCATGCAACTTATCCCTTTCCAATAAAATTAGGATAGCAGCACAGGCTCGGGGGTCTTGCTGAATTGAATGACCTTTAAAGGTCATATGAATGAGATTTGAAAGGAAGGTCATTGTACACTTTTACAGTCGTAGCACACATTTACCATCGTCATTCGGTGAATATGACTCGATGTTATTTACATGCAGTAACGTTTACATATTTGTAAGACAAATGTACTTACATTTGACGATATGTGAGGTCAGCTGATCAGGAATTGTCACACATACTACAAATTGACGCACTTTTTAGGTGGTTTTGTTATTATTGTAAGTCTTGTTAGATGAATGGTCCACTACATACTGATCTGTACAGCCAGGCGATAACCACGCACATTGAATCACAAAATGACACAACCTCCACAAATAGGAAAGATGGAAACAACGATTACACCACTTCATCGCAATGTTTTGTCAACATCATGGCGTCGCACGGTGACATTAACATATCGGGTCACGTGACATGGAAAAACAACATGGCGGCGTTGTCACGATCGTTACTAAGCTGGGAGACTGGGAATGAGGACAGAACGTGCGTCATCGCCCGTCGGCCTACATTACACCCACAAATCAATACGCGTTCTATATTAATGCCTTGGCGCAGACTGAGGATGGCTGAATAGAGGGGAGATTACTCGATATGTATACAGAAATTGGCTGTCGGGGACAGATAGGCCCTAGAAGGCTTACATCTATGGGGAGAATAATCCCCCTTTGATTGGAATTTGCCAGTTAGTACCGTTATGGCCTTTGGCCCGTAAATTATAATTACGGATGTCTCGGACAGACTGAACGAATATAAATTGGCATTTTGTGTGCGATAATGTGTGGCCAAATTCGCGAATTCGGACTAACGGATTCCATCCATCAACGCAACGTAAGCGAGTGTAGGAGCGAATGGATTGATGTTATGGGTTGTGAAATCAAATGATCAACTTACAAAAAACAAATTAGGTAGAAACTAAATCAATTGGTATCGAGTGGAAATGAAAACATCTGCAGCCTTCATGATGCTCATCTAGAGATACCTAAACTGCGTAATGTACACCGGTAACCTAATGTTACAGTTTGTGATGCCAGGGCTAACCACACTCACATATGACTGGTATATAACGACATTACTGTACAATTGTACATCTACGACCAGAAATCGATGTAATATGGTCCATTAGCACAAGCACGAAAGCAGTAACGTTATCACTATTGATGATTGTCATGCATGATTGATAACGTAATTACAGAACACGGCCATAACCGTAAACGTCATGATTGACACTCATCCACAATCATCTCCCTCGATGTTAATAAAAATGCAAAGAATGTCGGATGGCTGGCAAAATCTCATCCAAATCAAGAAATGCTGTCGTGTTACGCAAGCGATTTTCCCTAAACGCATGTGAAATCATCAGCATGCCGTTTGACCCAACTAACGCACCAGTAACGTAAATTTGGTAAAGTATCTTTTTTAACAATCCGGGCTGCCATTTGGTTTGTGGGATGCACCATGACGATTTATTCTAGCTCAGCCTAAATATCCATTACCAGTTTTAATACCACGCGAAATCCACCCGGGTCCATAACTAGGATATGTATACCTCACTATACAATAATGGAGACTATGTCTCGCACAAGATAATTGTACATTTGGAACATTGGGTGATATGTGATGTCTAACGACATCGCATCGTAATTTATCGCTGGATAAGTACCCCACCATCACAGCTAAGCATATAACCTAAGAAATATAGTCTGGGTCACCATGACCGAATGTGATGGACGTTTGGATGTTCTAAAGCCAATTGACCAAACGGCAATCGTGTTATCAAATGTCTTCATCGGAGCCCAATGAACCCGTACATTTGGTATATATAAAATGTAAGACTGAGTGTGGTCATTGCAGATATATATATTACCAGGTCGCTCGAAATAAGGGCATTTTAATATGAATATTGTAGTGGGGGTGCAATCTCCCCCATGATATGTTGTCGGCAGTATGTGTTCGCTATAATTATATTGTGTGAAGATAAATGCCTTGTTGATCAATTTCAAATGCTAGCATCACCCAGATTAGTTGTTTCATAGTGGTATGCGTGGTCATATATTCAGTAAACTGTGTGTTCTGGTGTGTTTACATACATGGAATACAGTACATCCACTGCAGCTTTTCATGGTAATGTGTCGTCATAGACGGATGGTAAATTAATTGTCGTTGAATCCCCACTTTCGCTATTCCAAGATAGCCAATTAACCACCATGGGATGCACTCCAGCCAATTTAATCGAGTCCACGCTATTCAATCCTACAGACACGCAAGGCCAACTACCCTTCACGCTCGATGAGCACTTTACTTACAGGGATATCTGAGCTACATTATCCCTGAATAAGTAACAATTTCGGAGGAAGTGCATCCCTCAATGCAAGAATGTGTGATAGGGTCGACCGGGGCGGAATACCCACATCTAATTCCCATTTAATTACAGGGACACTCAGTGGGGCGATAATGACACGTGAGTGATGGCGTGCTGGCGCTCACACCTTTGAACGCTGAACCATGTCGCTAATGGAAGCTGAGAGGGTGATTTTGCACGACGAACCGCGAAATTCCTCCCGAAAAAGAGGATTGGGCAAAGTGACTCAGCGACGCGATGATACGCCATGACAAATGAGTTTGGGTAGCGTGTTGACACCCCGCACTAATAAACAAGCGGTGTGTTATGCATAAAAATGCTGTCGTCGCCTTGCGGAATGCCATCAGACATCGACCAGATTCTGGTGCCCACCACCACCGCCCCTGCCGCCATCGATCTCGTTACCATGGTGATGACGTCATGTCGCATTCATTATGCTGATGTCTTCAGTGCCGTTAGCAGCCGTCAATCGATGGACCGTTATCATGTAGAAATCGCTATCTATTACGACGTCTCTTCAAGCGCCATTTTGATACAGCCTGTTCAATATATTGTCACCTACTTCGTCGGTTTGTCTAGAATTGTTTGACACTTTAAGTTATACTTGTTAATGTTTGTATCCGAACGGAAACACATGGCTGGACAATTACACAGCGATAGAGTGACCTGGTTTACGTCGATGTCTCACACCGTACTGTCTGTTGGATTGTAGCACCACCTTCCACTGTTCCGTAAGTATAATACAGTACATATACTTAGTCGGAAAATAACTTATGCTACAAATGCGGCTAGCCTACATGGACATTATGTACAATATTCATATAGACCTATATGCCACGTAGGCTACATGTATACATATATGATACTATCTACGTCGTATGTATAAGTCGCGAATGTTTAAGTGACGATCGAGGACGTCGACACTAATGGAGCCATGTGATGTAAGACAACAGAACACACGAGTACAGACTCAGTCCGTATCTTGTGAACGAACGGTAACGGGTTTGTGCATTGTTGTCATTCTCGAAGCAGATGGGGTACCACAGTCCACAAACATATATATCCGAAATTGCATGTTCTAGTTGATTCATGGTGTTTGCCACTGATAGGCCTGCTCGGATTTTATTTTTTTACTTTTACCAAACAATTGTTTACCATGACATTGTTACAGCCGATATTCTAAATGCGAATTGGTTTGAAACATCGCAATATTGGTAGACAATATTATTCTTCAAATCGCGTGAAGACATTTCATGTAGGCCTAGACATGTTCTTACGTGATTCAACCCCCGACACTGCACGTGGTAACGTCGTTCAGTTATAGTTTGTCTTCTTGTGTTCAATGCCAATGTTCAGTAAACTCTACCCATGTAGCCTATATTCTATTATATGTACTGATGTAGTGTCTGATGCTCTTTTTTTTAATGCAGCATAATCATTCCACAGACAATATCGAGGAATTGGGCCATACGATGTCAATACGCGTTTTGATAAATCAATCGGCATCTGATCAAACTGGTACTTTGGTGACTTTCTGTGTCTATTGTTGTTTGTAAACAAAATAAAACACACGTTTGTGTTGCAGTCGGCAGTGGGAGTGGCGGACACCATGGGCACCAACATGTCATTCTCCCCGCGTCCTAGGCGGCAGGTGATGGACGACATCACGCTCAACAGTTTCAACTACGAACTGTTGAACAACGTCAAGAACACTCATCACCAATCGCAGTCACAACCTCAGATTCAACCGTCGCCTCACTGCGCCAAAGAGAAATCATCAACTAGGCGAGCTTCGGCATTCATTAACGGTTTGAGTTGGAGGAAAATTACGCTGTCTACGCGTAAAAAAGAACGAAGTCTACTCAAGTCAACAAAGTCTATACCGAGTAAGATAGACAACAATTGTAATATAGAAAATATACATTATAATCAAAATGTACCAAAGTCGATCTCGTGTTACAATCTCAAAACGGGGACAGACGAAAACTTCCACAATAATAACATCCGACCAATCGCAAGGACGATTAAAACAATTGCGCCGCCAAAGTTAAAAAGTCCCAAAAAGACGGTGATACAAGCGTCAACTTCAGAACTACTGAAATGTCTCGGTCAGTTTCTGTGTAAAAGGTGTCGAAGACTGCGACACTTCGAGGCGAGTGATGCCATCATGTGGTTGCGGACAGTAGACCGCTCACTGTTGTTGCAAGGATGGCAAGATATCGCGTTCATCAATCCTGCCAATGTTGTGTTTTTGTATCTTCTTGTGCGAGAAATGGCTTCAGACGAGATCATCATGGAGCACGAGTTGCAGGCCATTGTACTTACCTGTCTGTATGTATCATACTCGTATATGGGTAACGAGATCAGTTATCCTCTTAAGCCATTCCTGGTGGAGGAAAACCGCGATCGCTTCTGGGATAGAACAATGCGCATCATCAACCGGCTCAGTGCCAACATGTTGAGAATTAACGCCGATCCAAGTTTTTTCACGGAAGTATTTGCCGAGCTCAAATCGTATTCGCCGTTATTGTGAACAACATGTAACTTTGTACAATATATTCATCATGTTGTATCATGCATTGTATAGGGTACTTATTTGTCTGTTACTTAAAAGTTTAAATTATACTGCGATATTTCTTCAGTAAATAGATATGTAGCCGGTATTCACGATGACAATACGCATGTACCCTGTAGCTGGCATTAATTCTTTGTAGCTACGATCCACCCCACGCCCCTATTTAGTTGTTTTGTGGCGATTGTTCGATCTGAAGCTACTAAGTGCATGGTGACCTGCATCCTTCCAAAACTACCTACAATACTGCAACACAGTCTTCTACGTATGTGGAATACCAGCCGGCAGCCGGTTAGGGCCTATTTAAATTCAGCCGCATGCCGTTTGGTATAATGAACACGACATAAATGACAATACATGGCGTATATTATTACGAGAAATATAGTAACCACACAAAAGAAAATTATATATTATAACAATTTATAGTTACACAATCTACGACACCTTGACATTTTTGTTTCGAATATTACTAGTAATATTCGGAGTAATAACCTATCCATGCCGAAGGGAAGTGATTTGGCAGTCATTATAGGCGTACACTGCTCCACACACATATATATAGCTCCACACTTATGAAAGTTGAAAGGTCTCCAAATTCTTGTTCTGGCGACGTTTGATCCATAAATTGATTCGCGGACGCGATGTTTGTCTGGTAGGCTACAGTTTCACGGTTTAGAATAGACGAGTTGTCCCCTTCGATAACATGGTTCGATTTTAGCGAATGGTCTCAAGAGTCTCGGACTCTACGATGGCGGATTTTGTCAACATCGATCGAATAATTGTCGACACTCGGAAGTCTGGAGCAGCGTAACCTATAATTCCCACCAAATCACCTCTCTTAGCTTTGGCAGGAATATCACTATGTTAACTATACATTGTGAACTGAGACATATCACTCTTCTGAGACGATTATGGGCGGGAATAGTTCAGTCGGACTCATTTGCTCGGCTACCCAAGGTCGTGGATTGTTTTCAACATTGACTGTATACATACAGACTTATTATCCTACTCCATTCTGTTATTGTCTACATTGTGTTGCATAGATGCTATACAACGAATTGGTTTTAAAGTCCGGTATATTGGTAGGCTACTTACTGTAATTAGTTATGTTAAATTGTGATGGCGTGTGTACTTAATTGATGAGGGTAGACTATTGCAAATATTATTTATTGATTTTTTAATATGTAAAACCGTTATAAATGTTTGAATTGTGAATTAATGTATTAACCTATAGATAATGGTACCTAGGCTACTGTCGATACACCGTTCTACTCGCTAGTACCTATACCTATCCATTTTTTGTGGGATTTTTTCTCATATATCGGGCTTTCATATGTCGAACGTTTGCCCATATAAATGATAAATGCTGGTATTACATTTTCTACATTACACACCCACCAGACCTGACAAACTTAATTGCTGGTATTATAGCGTAATTTAGGACCGTGATCGATGACAGTCCGGCGACACCTAACATATAATTCAGCTCTTGGACCGAGGCCGAGGGAGCCTGGAGACAACGTCAATGGAGATGGGGTATTGATTTGCGCCTGCGCAGTGGAATACTGTCTGTAGGAATATTGATCTAGGCTGGGTTTAGTGTTTCTGTTTTTATATTGTGGCAATAACATTGCTCTCCCTTGGAGAGGCCTCGGCATAGAGCCTCTAGCCTATACCGTAGCCTACATGTTGTAATAATGATCATGGAGTATTCGTATACGAGTAGGTTATATCCTACGCGCCTATACACACCACGGATAAAATTTTACGTGTAGCCTACATGGCAGTGTCTGCGATATGTGGGCCCTAGCATGCATGGTCAAGTCGTCATCTGATAGAATCACGCATGGTCACCACATACACGCCTACTCTAAATAGGACACGCATCGTGTGCCTATAATATTATTTAGTCAATACAACTCTGTAACCTAGAGGGGTTAAACAGTTAGGTATGCCAAACGGAATCTTCGACATTTTCCGGAATCCGCGCATGGTATCGTGCGTATACACGTTTCAGTAAATTTTCTTTTCGCCGTTCAACATGGGCTAGACTACTCGGAAGACGGAACGAATCGCTGTTGGTCGTATCATGTGTGCATTAGATGGTATAATTTGGTAATTGTGGTTAGACTCTCTAATAGACGTACCCAAATAGCAAAGATAAAATACACATGCTGTAGACCTACTTTAGGCATGTACAATAAAGTAATGTGAATGTAGTCTACATGTTTTCAAGGACGTAATATATTTACATCTCATGCACAGATAGTGTAGCTTATACTGTATATATAGGATAAAGTGATTTCAAAACATCTTGCATTATGTGTTTACACCATTTGAAGTGAAGTTGCTTCCTCTATGATTTCAGTTATATGCCCTACTTTCCTCCGAGAGAAGGATATAATATGTTGTGTTATACATATTATGGTCGTCAGCATGATTGTATGCTTCACCTTTTACGTGTATTCTATCTATAGATACAGTTAGGGTCTAGCTGTAGGCTACTATTTAAAGTTTCTTCGTTACATTTACATATTTGTTATGATATATAATATTATATGTTATATTTTTGTTTGGTATATAGTTTTTCTCTGTAGGCGATCTATTAACATACTGTACTGTATGCTATTTATTATTTATTTATTTATACCTAGGCATAATATTGTCACCAATTTTAATTGTGGTCATCATATTCATGCCATCGTTGTGTATAGTTCTAGTCTACAGTTTAAATGAAACTTCCTTTAGTGTGGCAATACCGTATCGTAACACAAAATCATACCTTTCAACAATCAAGAATAAACGTTAGACAATTCTGGAAATATTATGTTTTTGTTTGACGGTGGGTCCATAATAGTTGTTCACTCGCTTACATAATCACGAATAGGCATAAAGTTACTTAGGCTAAAATCGTAAATATAGCCAGTTCAATTGGTTATTGGCCAATATTTTGTAAAATTTGTAAATATCCAATTTTAGGCTTATAGTCACTCGTCAAACAACATTTCGATATTGTTCCAGTTTTCTAAAAAAAATCAAAAAAGATAAATTAAAATTCATCAAATAAAATATAATTCGCATATATAATTTTTTTTTATTGTTTGTGTAGTAGACATAAAATATAGGCCTATAGACTAGTTTATTTGTACATTGTGTATGGATTAAAATGCCATATATCACTCACTTCGGGAGTCACACCGGCCTGATCCACACCCTACTAAGATGGGATAGCCTATTGCTTTTCTGTGGGGTTTTTTTTTCAATCATCGGGCTTATCTATTAACGCTAATGGTGGGAGGAATACACACATGAGGAATGCACACGTAAAAAGATACACAGTGTAGCAGGAATCCACACGGGGGTAAGCCACTGTACACCAGAGGAATGTACACGGGTGAATACATATGAGATGAATAATGTAGGCCTACACGCGGGAGTAGGGCATACGCCATATACGAATACACACAGGAGGCATGTACACGGGAGGAATATACCTACACTAGCTACACACGGAAGGAATACATACAGGAGGGTGTACACACGAGAGTGAGGCACTCTATGAATACACACGCGAGGAATGTGCACAGGAGGAATATGCCTACACACAGGAGAAACACACTGCATGAATACACACAGGATGAATACACTTAGAAGTAATGCACACAGGAGCAATGAACACGGGAGGAATATGCCTACACACGGGATTAATACATAGTACATAGTTGTATGAATACACAAGAGATGAATGCACACAGGAGGAATAACATATTCCTACACAGTACACACAGTACAGGGGAATACATACATGTATGCACATGGACGGAATACTGTACACGTGGGATGTATGTACATGGGAGTAGGCCACTGTGTAGGAATATACACATGAGTAATGCACATGGAAGGAATATACATAGCCCTACACACGAGAGGAACAGACACGGGAGTAAGCCACTATATCGTCTGTATGGATACAGAGGGGAGGAATACACACAGAAGGAATTTACATATCAAGACACGGGAGGAATACACAGGCGGGGTATACATGTATACGAAAGTAAGCCACTGCATACGAATACACGTGGGAGGAATCCGCACGAGAGGAATTGGCTACACACGAGTGTAATACACACGGGAGTAAGCCACTCGACATATAAATACACACGGCAGGAATATGCCTACACACGGAACATATGCACTATGCACACGGGGTGAAGCCACGGTATATGAATACGTGCGGGATGAATACACACGCGTGGGGGGGGGGGGGGGGTGGGGGGGGGAGTTGGTGGGGGGAGGAGTTGGGGGGTGGGGGCGTTGGTGGGTGGAGGAGGTGGGTGGAGGAGTTGGTGGGTGGAGTTGGTCGGTGGA